>CM041779.1:286845146-286866544 GCA_023374045.1 Limonium bicolor
TAAATAAAGCATTACGGAGGGAAGTTAATGTTAATGTAGAAAATTAAGCATGAATTAGTCCAGTAAACTTAGACAAATTCCTGACTTATCACCTACTAGCACACTAGGAATCATTCAAATCTCATTAACACCACATAATGCACTAGACATGACCACTTGGCTCCAAGGCCCTTAGTCATAAACAATTCACCCTTGGACAAACATAACCACAATTCTCTCTCAAATCTACTAACACATTCCAACTCATAATTTTGGTTCATATTTTTCATCTTTCTATATCCCAACCCAAAATTCTAAGGGCATTTAGAATAGCCACCAAGGTAGATCTTTTACCTTAGTTCTCCATTTCTTTTCCAATCTTCTCCTTTTCTCTTTCTCCTTCCCTTTCCGGTCAAGGTAGTAATGCAATTGCCCACACTCTAGCCAATATTCAAATGGGAAATTAAGCACTAATAAATACTCTTATGCTCATTAATAAATCTAGAATTCAAAGAGGTGCTTAAAGCACAAGAATTAGGGCATTACCTTGTAACCCTAGGATTTGTTCTTGGTCATGAAGCAAGAGAGGGCTTTCAACACCTTTAGAGACTTGAACCAATTCTCAAAACAAGTAAAGAAAAATTCCACATTAAGGGTTGAAATCGGTCAAGGTAAGGCAATGGAGGAAAATGAGTTTTTCTTGGATTTTTCTTACCTTGAATGAAAGAGGAGACTCCCAAGCTCCATAAAAGCTTATTTTCTCTTCAAATGGGATATACCCATGGAGGTTAACTTCATACTTTGAAGATTTTGAAAAAACGGAAAGATAGATCATGGTGAGAGGAATACAAATATGCAATTATTTTTGGATTTGGAGCTTGGATGTAGCTTGGGCAAGAGGAGAAAAATGAAGTAGCCATGGGAGAGAGCTGAAGAAATCATTCCAGCCAGAGGAAGAAGAAGAGAGAAATCAGGGGGGAGAAGGAGATAGGCGACGTGAGTTGGGGGCAGGAAAATGAGAGTAGAGAGAGAGAGAGAGAGAGAGAAAGGTATAAGTTACCTTTTTACTTTTTCACTTTATTTTCTTTTCTCTTCTTCTTATTAATTAGTTCATTAATTAAAGGAGAGGGGAGTGCTGACTACTAACAAAACCGGCCCCCATAGTTTACATATATGCTGGGGCATTTTTCGTCTTTTTACAGGAAATGCTCATTTAATTCCAAGTTTGGGTACTATTCACTAACCGGGCCCGTTTTCCGGATTTTTCTTTTTTCTTTATTTTAAATGGTTCTTAAGATTCCATTATTATTTAATTATAGTTATATATTCAACTATAATTTTTACGGGTCTGTTTGACCACTTCAAGTCACGTTTTCGGGTTTTCTTGAAAAACATGCTCTAAAACTCCATTAGCGTTTTAACCCATTATTTGGATCCGTTTTCTTCGGGAATTGTTCCTACATATTATTTAGGCCTAATTAAGACATAGGGATCCATCTAGGACCCTGACCGAGGTCATATACATCCTATGGTAGCATAATGCTCATTTTTACGTTTTATGCTTTTTAAGCGTTTTCTCTTTTCTTTTGGTTTTATTTCTCCAATATTCTTTAGGCACTATTAGGCCTCTAAAATTCATATTAGAATAATTTATTTACCATTTTTAGGTTCAGGGTATTTCAATCTACCCCCCTTAAGGAATTTTGCCCACATAGTTGGTGAGTCTAATATTGTAAGTCATTTAGACATATCAAGCCAAGGTCACCATATCTATAACCTTACGGACTCAAAATCTGTCCCTGCCAGTGTGTACATACTAGTACAACACCAAAGTACTCAGCAACACAATCTATAACCGTGTGTACATACAAGTATCACACAAAACAATCAACGGCCGTGCACATACCAGTGCACGTAACGTACCTCACCGTACCATATGACGTGTGTACATCCCAGTACAACACACACAACTAACAACCGTGCACATACCCGTGCACATCAACGTACTTATCGATACAATGCAACTCCAATTTCAATTCATGCCAATTGCATCTATCCTAACATGATTACTTGTGACCACTTACAGGGAGCTTCAAGAATCATTCGAGCCCAATGTGATCAGCATCAGTGTAGAACTATCTTTCCGTCCCAATTTGTGTTCCATCTTCTTTGATCACTAGTAAATCAAGTTCGACTTCACACTTCCGTTTCAAACAATCAAGTAATTCAATCATTTACCATTTTCTATCTTTTAATCATCTACTCACAAAACAAAGCAATACATCTCCAAGGGATGGAACTTAGTCCATCAATCATCCTCAATTTATCTCGAGTCGATGATAAGTGTGAAACATATAGGCTTTATAGGGTCTAATTACCTTATAATGATATAATCTGTAACAATTCAGGCAATGTTTCCCACTTATTATGTGTTTTTCCTAGATTGATGTTTTGATATGAACTAATGCATTTTATATTTTAAATATAGGAAAAACCCCAGGGAAATGAAGATTTTACGTCATAAGGATTACAACGTGTTAGCAGAAATATATTACTATCTCTACCTAGGCAGTGTACCTATCATTTTACGGAATAGTGAATTGAGTGGGGTTGTCGATCTCAGGGACCTCGTTCAATTAACTGACAATTTATTTACTAACCGAGAAAACTAAACTAAGAAAACAGGAAACGTCACTTTTTCAGGTTTGACTTAATTTAATAAAAAGAATAACTCAACGAACGAAGATAAAATAATAAGATAATAAAACAGTAAAAATAAACTAAAATAAAGAGATAAAGATTCAAACTCTAAAATCTAAATAAGCACCCCGGATTGTTCTGCAAACCTCCACTTTATTATTCTATTTATAAACTCTTCCCTAATTCTGCAATAAACTCAGGAATCTTAATTAATTCATTGACCGGTCCTTGTACAACGAATCCTAACTGGTAGAAATAACAAGCCGCAAACCATGCCCAAGTCAATTCTAACCAATCGCTTTATAACCAATTCCTATTGGAGACAGATTAACCTATAGGCAAACCATGCTTCTAGTCGTTAATCCGGTTTAACTTCCTATGTCTTGTTAACTAATCTCAGCGCCGCATTTTGATTAGAAAACTACAAGGATTGCTTTAATAATTAGCTAGAGAATTAAAGCACATGAAGAACAGGAATTAAACTACTGCAATTATAATCAGAGAAAAAAAGATTACAAAATAACTATAAAGATTCAGTTTGCTACCCCAACCCGGGGAGCTAAACTAACTACTCAAACATAACTCTAAAAAATAATAAAAACAACAAAAGAAGAACACTTTGACATATTAGACAAAAGGAAAGAAGAAACCCTATTAAGAAGATTCTTTGCTCCGCCTCTGTCTTCACGTGTCTCTACATTAATCCTCTGTCAGAAGTGTGGTGTGGTAACAATGGTGGAATCGTGAGTGTGCAAGGAGAGATTGAGAGGCCGAAGCCTCTCTCTGGTGTGGCGGCGTCCAGGGCGTGAATTTGATTCTCCAACCCTAGTCTTCTATATATACAGCAACGTTTATTCCCATGTCACGTGATTAGCCATGATAAATTAAGAATGTAGCCTCCGTAACATTGTGAAGTAAATGAACGTGAAAGTAATTAAGTTTGGCACTTTGATTTTGAGTGCTGAGGTGGGCGCGATTAAATTGTGCATGAATGGAGCCGTAAATATCATGTGGTCCCCAACAAATCAAAAGTGCACTTGAATGTAACAATGCTGCATACGCTCAATCGTGCATGTTATATATATACATATATTCATATATATGAATGTTGTTATTTTCCTGCATTTGACACAAAAAATACATTAGCTCTCATCCAAACAAAATCTTAGGAAAAACACATGATAAGTGAGAATTATGACATGAATAATTATGAAATAGGAAGAATTAAAGCCCTAAAAATAGATGTATTTCGCACTTATCACAACGCAACAAACGGGGAACAAATCCGGAAAAAGAGGCAAAACTTGGCCACGTCCGGCCAAACTCACCCAGACGCAAATCCGGATGCTCATCAAAGACACGTCCGGATCCGGACGTGACCCGAGATCCAGATCCAAAAGTGTTGTGTCTTGTCCGGATCCGGACACAGATCCGGACGTCACACAGAAACGAAAAATAAAAATGCATCGCACTGATAATCGGGCTTTCGGCACAATTATCAGCCGAAGCGGCAGTTTAACCCATCCTTCAACATTAATTAAGACACGCCCATGCTCAATCAATTACTCAACTCACCACACCATTAACGAATGTTTTACTTCTAAGCCTATTTAAACCACCTTCAGCTTCCATTTTAATTCGCACTAGACACTTCAGTCTAACTCCTACTCTCCCTCTCTAATAATCCTTCCGTTCACGACATAACCCATCTCCATTCATTAAACCTGCCCCATAATCTTCATCCTTCACTCACGACACAACCCATCTTCATTCATTAAACCTACTCCATAATCTTCATCCTTCACTCACAGACACAGCCGTATTCACGCACATCATTTAGCCACGTCCGGATCTGCGTCCGGATCCGGACTGACCCATAACACCGCGTCCGGTTCTGTGTCCGACCCAACTTAATCGGACGTCTCACAAACTTTCCCAAAATTTCCATTTTCGCTTCATTTCATCAAGTTCACTCCATTGTCAAATCTAACCTCCAAACCAGCATAGCGCAAGGACGAAGGACGGAGCAAGCGAGAGGATCTTCGTAACAGATGATTTCTCCTAACGCTCTCTTATTTATGCTTTCAAGTGCTATGTCTAGCTAAGAGGATATACTCTGGGGGAATGGAAGTTGTAATTAGTTAAACTCTGCATTATTTTATTGCTTAATTGAGACTATTTGGATTGTTCAGGTTAATGCTTTTTAAAGTGCTTTTAATAAACGTCATGAATTTATTATAAGCCCTCGAATCGTTTATGATCAGATAAGGTGATTAGCATTGACGGTCCTATTAACCTGTTACCTGTGATAGTTGCAATCGGATAGATTACATTAGCATTTAGGTGCTTCAGTCCGGACCAAACCAGGATAGTAATTCTGTGCAATAAAACCATCTAGATATACTTGTTAAGTCTAGATTAGAACTACGTGTCCTGTCTAGATGAGCTATCTGGAATTAGAACTTAATACATAATAGATATTTGAGAATTACAAGTCGATCCAAGTCTCCGTTTAAGTAGTAGAATGTGCAGAACCTAGCTAATGAAACAACTCCCTGAACCAAGAGTACCGTTCATATTCCCTATCTATCACTTTACTTTATCTGCTATTTATTTTCTTATCTATTATTAATTCCAAAACTAAAACAACCCCTTTTGAATTACCCATTGTCTTAGGTTAGACTTATTTTGCTCAAGTCCCGTGGATTGACACCTGGTCGCTTCTAAATTGCTATACTACTACGACCGGGATTTTTTTACAACCCGACGGTCTGTTGATTTGTTATTTTCTAGGATTATTTCTTAGCTTTTAATACATCAATTTAACCGTTTGCAAAAAGGCGTCGTTGCCGGGGACTTAACTTTGTCTAGTCTCTAGCCTTGGTTAATTCGTTACTCTATTACAATACCCTGTTTATTATTATTTGTTTCGTAATTTATTTTTGTTTATTATTTATAATTAAGGTTTAATTTATTTTTGTGCCATTTTATACAACTGTTTCTCATTACTGTCATTTAAATTCAGTTTATAATTTTTCTGTCATTTAAATTTTCAAGTACTATAAGTTTGTTTGTCTTAGTCATTCCGTCAATTTCAATTTTGTATTCCCTTGTTTACTTTAGTTCTAAATTCAACACATTTTGTTCCTTTCTCTTTTACTGTTACAAGTACCTGGTGGATGCGCAGAACACGTTCATCCGGTCCACCCGATATAGACTTTGACCCAGAAATCGAGAGAGTTTTCCTCCAAGCTCTGAGAGCATGAAGGCAGCTCGATTTCAACATAGTAGCAAACCATGACCAGTTGGGAGGAGGTCCAGTCGCCCAATTCACGATGGGTAGAATAAACAGACCACCAGCCACACCCAGAAGAGGCCCAATGGTTCTACCAGACCTAACTGCAGAACTAGTGGCCGATTGGCAAAAGGTAAAACCCTCCCATCAATCCAATGCTGTTCGAAATCACCCTGTAGGAACATTTTCAGGTGCCGACCCAGCTGATGCACTAGACCACGTACATCGATTCCTGGTGCACTTGGACTCGCTTGGCTTATCACAAGGCTTGGAAGAATATGCCAGACTGAGTCTGTTCCAGCACAGCTTATCAGAAGAAGCTTCTAAATGGTTCCATAGACTACCACCAGGCATCATAACCACCTGGGAGCAGATGACGGATAAATTCTATGAGAAATACATCCCTATCTCCAGGACACGACAGATGATCTCCGACCTGACGGCATTCAGATAGCTGGGTAGTGAGACTATATGCGAGGCGTGGGACCGATTCAAAGAACTACTCCGTCAGTGCCTTCACCACGGTCAGAATATCACCTCACTGGCTCAAGGATTCTTCCAAGGGCTAAAAGATGAAAACAGAGGCGAGGTGCGAGCTGCCTTAGGAGGTAACCTGCTAGCGAAAAGCGGGGAAGATTTCATGGCAGCAATGGAGTCCTACTGTGAGGAGCTTCGCCAATGGAGCAACAATGGGGGAAGAGTTTTCAATAGGTCACAGTTCAACCCGAGCTCCGGACCCGATGATGGAACAGATAGCCGCCGAGCAAGCGCAGCTGAAAACCACAATGGGAAGCATGGCAAAAATGTTCGAACAACTACTATGGGGCCAACCCCTAGGCAAACTGCCAAGAAGATCTCTACAAGTGCCAATGAAGTCTGCTGCTCTCAGTGTGGGGACACACATGAATATGAGGACTGCCCACTGGTAGCCGAGATGAAGCAAACTGAGGAGGCCAATGTCATAGAACAATTCAACAACAGACAACCGTGGGTGTAGAATCAGCACCAAAACCTCAGGTAAAGAAATCCGAACAATGCGCTAAATTCACATCAGATGCAACCTCAGAGGACGAACCAGGGAGGACCACCCGGCTTTGCTAGACCTCAGTATAATCAGTTCTGGCCACAACAGTCTCAAGCTCAGCAACCATCATTGAGCTCAAACAATGCCAATCTGAAGGAAATGGTGGATAAGTTGATGGCTTCTCAGGAGTAGCAAACTGTAATCAATCAGAGTCTGATAGCTGGTCAGCAGAAATTAGAGAGTGCCATGGTAGAGATGCAGGGAATGATGAGCAAGTTGACTCAGTTCCTCTTACAGTAGAGACCTTCTGAATAACTGCCTTCCCAACCAGAAACCAATCCCAAGGAGCAGTTGAAGGCAGTGTCGGTCTCAGAAGCAGTAGTAATTGAGGACTGTGAAGATTCTGGAGAGGTAGCAGCAGTTACCCTAAGGAGTGGAAGGAACTTAATCAATGACAAAGTGGCAGGGAACCATACTGATGAGGACACCGAACCCCTTTCTAATACCGCTGGTGCGCCATCAGGGCATCCTGCCCCTCCTGAGGTAGTACATGAGGAGACCCTGGCTCCTATTCCTTCCTCTCTCAACTGCTATTAAAAATACGAAAGGAAAAACATCTGCAAAAGAACTTCCTTTTCCAAACCGTCTCAAAGAGCGAGAGCATGATGAGCAATTTGGAAAATTTTTAGATGTCTTTCGGAAGCTGACTATCAATATTCCTCTTATTGATGCGATCAAACAGATGTCAAACTATGCTAAATTTATGAAGGATTTGATTTCAAATAAGCGGAAGTATAAGGAGAAGGACACCATTCAACTGACTGAGACCTGTTCAGCAGCGATCCTACAGAAGCTGCCTCCAAAGCGTGGTGATCCTGGTCAGCCCATTATTCCTTGCTCAATTGGAGATATGGATTGTGGATACGGTCTCTGCAATCTAGGAGCGAGCATCAACCTGATGCCATACACCATGTTCAAAAAGCTTCATGCGGGTGAGCTCATTCCAATTCATTTCAGACTCCAATTAGCTGATAGATCATCAATCATACCCAGAGGTATGGTAGAAATGTAGTTGTTAGTGTGGGTAAGTTTTTCTTCCCAGCTGATTTTGTGATCCTCGACATGGATGAGGATGTTGAGGTACCTCCAATTCTTGGAAGACCTTTCCTTAGAACTGCGAAGACTGTTACAGATGTGGACAAAGGAAAAATTACCTTGAAATTTCATGACGAAGAATTAAGTTTTGATATTAATAAGATGATGCAGAAAAATACTTCTTCTCATGCTGTTTTCTCTGTTGATTTAATTGAAGATTTTTATGATCTTGAGGATGACTACATCCATAGGAGTACTGATACTTCTAATTCTTTGTTTAAGTGTTCTGACATTTTAGAGTAGGTATTGAGTCTATCCGTTGAGGATGACAAGAAAAGATTTGAGATGGCCTCAGTCGTCCAGCAGCTAAATCAAGGGAGGTCATATTTTCGCTCATCCACTCCTCCAGTAGAAAAGCTGGATCGACCCATTCAAAGGCCTATCCCTTCAATAGAGAAGCCTCCTACCCTTGAACTCAAATCTCACCCTTCCCATCTTAAATATATTTTCTTGGTAGAGGGTAGCACCCTGCCTGTTATTATCTCTGCATCTTTGACTATTTCTCAGGAAACTAGACTTCTAGAGGTGCTCAAGAAGCATAAAAGTGCCATGGGGTGGTCAGTTGCTGATATCAAAGGGATCAATCTGGCTTTCTGCACTCACCGGATTTATATGGAGGAGAATTATAAGGCAGTGAGGCAGCCCCAGAGAATATTAATCCCAATCTGAAGGAGGTGGTCAATGCTGAAGTGCTGAAGCTTCTTGATACAGGTATTATCTACCCGATATCTGACAGCCAGTGGGTGTCTCCAGTCCAGGTTGTCCCAAAGAAAGGATGAATCATGGCAGTTCCCAATGAGAAGGGGGAGATGGTTCCCCAGAGGCAGACGACAGGTTGGAGAATGTGTATCGACTACCACCGCCTCAATAATGCCACAATGAAGGTCTATTTCCCGCTCCCATTCATAGATCAAATGCTGGAGCGGTTGGCTGGTCAAGAGTTTTACTGCTTCCTCGATGGCTATAGTGGCTACTTCCAGATCCCTATTGCTCCAGAAAATCAAGAGAAAACGACCTTTACCTGTCCATATGGGACATTCACATATAGGAGGATGCCTTTTGGCCTCTGTAATGCTCCAGCGACATTCCAGAGATGTATGATGGCCATCTTCAATGACTTCATTGAGAAGAGCATTGAAGTTTTTATGGACGACTTTTCAGTCTATGGGCAGAGTTTCGAGGTGTGCTTGTAGCAGTTAGATAAGATATTGGGGAGATATGAGGAGACGAACCTCGTACTGAACTGGGAGAAGTGCCATTTTATGGTACGGGAAGGTATTGTACTGGGTCATAAGGTTTC
This sequence comes from Limonium bicolor, assembly GCA_023374045.1. Taxonomy (NCBI): domain Eukaryota; kingdom Viridiplantae; phylum Streptophyta; class Magnoliopsida; order Caryophyllales; family Plumbaginaceae; genus Limonium; species Limonium bicolor. The sequence continues at coordinate 286,854,600 of CM041779.1, forward strand.
TAAGGAGGGCATCCAGGTCGATAAAGCCAAGGTGGAGGTGATAGAGAAGCTTCCCCTACCGACTACAGTGAAGGTTGTCAGATCGTTCCTTGGTCATGTAGGATTCTACAAGAGATTCATTCAGGACTTCTCAAAGATTGCTTAGCCCCTGTCAGACCTGCTTCAGAAGGATGTCAAGTTCCAGTTCACTGAGGAGTGCTTGACAGCCTTTCAGACCATCAAAGATAAGCTCTACTCAGCTCCAATTGTGGTCCCACCAGATTGGTCAGAACCGTTTGAGATCATGACTGATGCGAGCGACTATGCTGTTGGCGCCGCATTATGTCAGAAGAAGGATAAGATGCTGAGAGTAATCATCTATGCTAGCAAGACCTTGATAGACGCACAGAAAAATTATACTACTATAGAGAAGGAGTTGCTAGTTGTGGTATTCGCGTTGGATAAGTTTTGACCATATCTGCTAGGAAACAAGGAGATTGTCCACACTGATCATACGGCCCTCAAGTATCTTTTCCAGAAAAATGAATCGAAACCTAGACTTCTGAGGTGGATCTTGCTTCTCCAAGAATTTAATTTGGAAGTTGTGGATAAAAAGGGGAAGCAGAACGGAGTTGCTGATCACCTGTCTAGGCTTGACATCCCTGATGATGGAATCTCAATCAACGAGTTCTTTCCTGATGAGACGGTGTTCATGATTGGAAAGGTGAAAGAACCATGGTATGCAGATTTGGCAAACTTTCTTGCTTCTGGGTTGATTCCTCACGATTACAACTACAACCAGAAAAAGAGATTCTTATTAGAAGCCCACCACTATATCTGGGAGGATCCCTATCTGTTTAGGATCTGTGCTGATGGTTTGATAAGGCGATGCCTTCTAGATGAGGAGATCCAGAGCGTAATAGAATTCTATCATGCTAGAGAGGCCGGTGGCCATCATGGTTTTACAAGAACAGCTGCGAAGATATTAGAGTGTGGATTCTTTTGGCCCACTCTACATAAGGATGTCCACCACTTCTGTACCCATTGTGACCCCTGTCAGAGGATGGGAAACATCTCTAGAAGGCATGAGATGCCTCAGCAAGGTATTCTTGAGGTGGAGCATTTTGACGTTTGGGGCATAGATTTCACGGGCCCCTTCCCTTCATCCCATGGAAACCAATATATCTAGTAGTTGTGGACTATCTCTCGAAGTGGGTTGATGCTATTCCCTGCCACACTACTGATGCTAAGACAGTGGTAAAATTTCTGGAGAAGCACATATTCACCAGATTCGGGGTGCCCAGGGCGATCATCAGTGATGGTGGCTCTCACTTCTACAACCGAGCCTTCGACTCCTACTAAATATGGGGTGACCCAAAAGGTGGCATTACCTTACCACCCCCAAACTAATGGTCAGGCAGAAGTGACCAATCGTGAGCTAAAATGGATCTTGCAGAAGACTGTTAATGCATCAAGGAAGGATTGGTCAATCAAGCTGGATGACACTCTGTGGGCATATCGGACTGCTTTTAAGACTCCTATAGGGATGTCTCCGTTCAAGCTTGTGTATGGGAAAGCCTGCCATCTTCCAGTGGAATTAGAGCATAAAGCTTACTGGGCATTGAAGGCCCTGAATTTTGATCTACACACTGCTGGAGAGAAAAAAAAATTTCAGCTGTCTAAACTCGAAGAATTAAGAGAACAAGCTTACGACAGCTCCAGAATTTATAAGGAACGCACAAAGAGAATCCATGATCAAATGATACATAAGAGAGAATTTAAAGTAGGGGATCTGGATTTTCTCTACAATTCTAGGCTGCGTCTTTTTCTTGGCAAGTTAAAATCCCATTGGGCAGGTCCATTTAAAGTTATGGGGATCACTACCTATGGTGCCTACGAGCTAGAAAACAAGTCAGGAGAGGTATTTAAAGTGAATGGTGCTCGACTGAAGAAGTACCTAGGCACAACCTTTTCTCAGCCTCCTGCACCGGGTGTATCCTTGATTGAAAACTCTTATTCCATTACTTTTGTTTCTGCTATATGTACTGCAGCACCCCTCCAAAATCATCAAAGAAGCCGCGCTCGTAATGGTATTTCAGACTGAAGAAAGCTACTGCTAGCTGCTGTGGCGGCCCTCCTTAATACTATCTGCAAAGTCTAGCCAGAGAATTTAACTCCGGGCAGCTTGGTGGGAGGCAACCCACCGGTTTGTATTTCTTTTCACTTCATAGGTTTAGTTATATATTTTACTCTTTTGTTCTTATTTTGTGGTGTGTTAATAGCTGTTGTGCATATTGAAAGAGCCATGGCTCTTATTTTCTACTAATGGTTTTATCTGTTTCCACTTGAGTTCTTCTGGCCTTGCAAATTCAAAAATTCTCAATTAGCTAAATTTATGCTTGGCTGACCTCAAGTGTGGGGAAATCGTGCAGCATTACTCCTTAAAGGATCAGAGAGTCTTTTAAACACTTTTGCTATTTCATTTACGCATTTCTTGTGTTTGTTTTATTTTTTTTGCTTGATTATTTTTGGTAATATTTCTTTTTTAATTCTAAAATCCAATGGGATGTTTTAGAATAGTGGTTTTTAATTTAATAATATTAAAATTTTAAAAAAAGAAGACTTGAACGTGTCCGGCTAAACCCAGCCGGACGCAAATCCGGACTCACATAACTAGCCACGTCCGGATCCGGACGGAAAACGGACGGGACTAAATCGCGCGCCCGATTTTCTTTTCTTTTTCCTTTCTTTTCTTTTCTTTCTTCTTCCTTCAATTCTTTCTCATGCCCAAACGCTCCTGCATACGCCGATACCCCTCCATTTTCGCCACCACCAACGCCAGCCACTCCGACGCCCCGCCGCACAGACACAACAGGACCGCCGCCGAGTTTTCCCCCCTTCCCAACCAGAAAACCACAATCGAAACAGGTTTTTCCATTTAAAGCAATTTCGAGTAAAATTTTGTCAATTAACGGGTAGGTTAGGTAGTGGTGTTGTGGTTTGTGTTGCTAATTTGTTGTTAAGGTGCGACAACGTTAGGTTGTGAGAAATTTTGGGTAATTTCTGATTGAAATTGTGTATTCGAACATGTCTGTTCGCGGTGATATTTTTTTTAGGGTTTATGCGTGCGTCCGGATCTGCGTCCGACCCAGTTGACCCGGACGTAGATCCGGACATGTTCAAATTTTCCAATTTTTCTGCAATTGTTTTCTAGGTTAATGTTCTACTGTTTAATGCTATTGTTTGCTATGTTTAGATGTTTCAAAGCCTTGGTTATCATAGATTAACTCTGTGCAAGAATGTGTTCAAATAGAACTTGCTGCTCGATCGGTTTCGGGTATTGGTGTGTCTTTTGCTTCTCTTTTCCTGCTGTTTAGGTTTCTTACTGCATTTGTTTATCTTAAAGATGGCTAGAACTAGAGGAGGAGGTGCTACACGCAAGGGATCCTCTTCGAGAGACCCCCGCCCGGACGATCAGACAGAGCCAGCCTCTACCCCACTACGCCGTGACGGTTTCATATCAGCTGCCGCCCGGGCCTGGTACGAGCAGAGCGGGTCCTTCGTCATCGAGCGGCGCATCCCCGCAGAGGCATCAGCTGCCACTGGACTTACTGATATTTTTGAGAGTTTTGGCAGCGGCAGCATTTTACGCATGGGCGAGGGCGTCTTCTCCCCGTCTTTGGTACGAGAATTCTACACCAATGCTGAGGCATCAGACACCGACGAACAGCATCACATCCTATGTGCGCCAGTTTCCAGTGGAGGTAACCCCTGAGTCCTTCAGTATTCTTTTATTCCTCCTGGATAATGCGGAGACCCATCTAGATTTTGCGGAGGATGAGCTTAGGCAGAGTAAGTCTAGGTGGTTACAAGAGGTCGGGAGTACTACTCGCCGACGGGGTGAGGAGAATAAGACTGTACTCCCATATGCTCTCCTCCCCTCCCTTCCCCAGAGGACCATTGTAGAGATCCTCAGTCATCAGCCGGCCACATGCCGAAAAATGATGCTTCTGACGAGGATTGTATTCTCCTAGACTATCTCCTGGCCGCACCACATCCACCATCTCAGCAGCTCTCACTCCCCTTCGTGATGTTCAGACAGCTGCACAAGGTGGTGACTTATCAGAAGACGAAGAAGAAGAAGATCACCCCCATCTTCCCCATCTTTATCCAGCATCTTCTTGTCTTCACACTCCCGAGGAGATCTTCACCGGTCTCGAGATGAGGGAGGGGGAGACACCCATCTCCGTCGGGACCTTCAGGAGATGGGGCTTCATATTTCTTGATGACGGCAGCTGGGTGAAGGGCAGCTCGGGTCTAGGGTCCACCGGCACCTCTGCGAGCTCTAGCTCTACTCCGGCACCTACTGCTACCATGGCGCCTCCTATGCCCCCAGTTATGAGAATCCCACCAGAGATGCAGTCTATGATGGACTCCATTCTCCAGCAGCAGCAGAGGATGGAGCAGCGGTTTGGGGGTATGGAGCAGCGGTTTGGAGGTATGGAGCAGCAGATCAGGATGTACAGCAGCGCCAGGTGCGCATGGAGGGACACATTGATGACATCCGCCAAACTCAGGAGCACCTCCAGACAGAGCAGACTACTCACTAGTGCAGAAAATGTTTTTTACCACGGTTATTTTTCTCATATACCACGGTTTGAGACCGTGGTTTATACTCGCGTGGTATATTGGAAAATTGAGATAAACCACGGTTCGAAACCGTCGTTTAAAACACGGATTATAAACCACGGTTCTATAAAACCGTCGTTTATTGCACGTTTTCTCGCGGGAATCAGAGGACATATACCACGGTTATGACGGAAACCGTGGTATTTAATGTCGTTCCATTGCGTTTTATACGACGGTTCGGGCAATTAACCGTGGTATATGAGTTCTTTATACGACGGTTCTTTAATAAACCGTGGTTTATACTCCCGTTCCATTGAGTTTTAAACCACGGTTTTAAGTGAACCGTGGTTTTTTTTTTTTTTTATTTTTTTAGTTTTTTTTTGTTTTTTTAGCATCTACCACATTCAATTTACAATCGTATATACAACCTGTACAGGGCATCCAACTGGTATTGCCCTTTGATAACCAACCACACTATGACCATAAACCAAGTTGCCAGTTTGAATTGCAACATTGAAAACGAATTGCAAACAAACCCTTTCAAAAATAAGAGGAGAGTTGAACTTTACAAACTTTGAGAGTTGCTTCAGCAAAAACAAAAGTCTAAGTCTAACTACGTACACTAGGAATCTAAGGAACTCAAGTAATTTTTACACCAAAACTGCGATAAATGATCTCTTACAAAGTCGAGATCCCCTTTGGAATACGTGCTCCCTGCTTGTGTGAAATAAGAAACGATCTGTCCATAAAAAGAAACTGATCATCATTAGTACACAATTTTATTTAAAATGCAATAACTTTAACTGAAACTTTGATTGGTATGGGTTACCTTGTCATCATCCGTAAGCGTGTCAATATTTTGTACCATCTCGAACATGTACCGCATCACATAATAGCCACAGCTTTTTGAATCAGGCTGCTGAGGACACTGTCATCACCCATCCATGGATTACCAACTTTAGACAGATCAAAAATAAACGTTTAACTTTAATACAGAAATGTGTAAATTAAATGATTACTTACACGTATGTAGTGGAAGTCCAAGATGGAGAATGGTTTATTTTCATCACTTAAACCAAGCTTATGGCCCCAGCATAAATACAACATTTTAAAATGAAGCCATTTTATTGTCAATAACCTAGGACAAGCTTAAAATAAATACAGAATGCATTAAAATTTTGAATACTCACTCCTTCAAATATTTCTCTACAGCGATCTCTCGAAGGTCATCAGGGCCGCCCAATGGTCTAGTATCAATAAGCATGAGGTGTCGATACAACACCAACAACATCCAATGATTGCTGCCACAGATAAAACAAAGAATGTTTGTAGAACAATTATTAAATATCACAATTAGGAAGCAAAAAATTCCAGTTATTGTGTACTTACATCTGATGATATGGGATCAGCAAATATTTGCTTTTTCTTCGCACCGCAGTACAAAATCCCTGCCTCACATGCTGTACACATCCTTGCTCATCCAATGCGGCCTGATTTGCTGACATCAATTGCGGACACAAGAAAGAGAGGGCACATAATCTCTTGCTCGCTAGCAGTCTACTAGTCAAACACCTAAACAACATTTTTCATAAGATATGTTAAATAGCTTAAAAAAATGAAAGATAATGTAATAATTTGAAAGATACTTACACACAATAGGCCTGAATCACAGAGATGTTAAGCAGGTCTCCCATCAAAAATTCTCGTAGATCGCTCACAGTAATCATCAGATCTCTGGGCTCAGAGGAGTGGAAAACATGCTTAGACACTTTCATGTTGAAGTTGGTGACAGACTGCGGCCTCATCATGAAAAAAAGTCATACAACATTTTTTGTTTGACTGTCAACTTCTTCAGATACTTGGGTGTCAGAATGGGGGATCTCCTAGGAGTCATATCGAAAGGTTTCACCACTTCCTTTCTCACCCTCTGACTCTCCTCACTTGATTTCACAACTTCCTTCCCCTTATCCAATCTCCTCTTCTTAACCGGTCTTAATTCCTTATCAATCTAATAGTATACAAAATTTAAATAATAAACATATCAGTCAACAGTCAAGTTAAAAACTAAACAGTAAGCATGTAATTAAATAGTTTACCTTGTCACTACTGACATCAATGAGAGAATATGGCCATGGAACAACTGAAGATTTTGCTTGACCTATTTTACTCCACTCATTCCACTCCAACGGAAGGGGAGAGTCCTCATGACCTTGCACAATATCGTCTACCATCACACGAGCGTGGAGAGGTGGGATGACCTTGAAATGTACTACAGTGTTCGGTCCGGTCTGTAAAACCCGACCGAATGCAACATGCACAGTCCCACCATCCAACACTTGAAATAGATGACATGATTTAGCCATCTACATCAACTCACAACAGTAAGCAAGCTAATAAAATTATATTGTTTTAAAAGTAATGTTAAAATAACTAAGGAGGAAAAAAGAACAAACCGAAAGGTTTTGATAAGGAAATGTGTCTCTGGTAGGAGAAGAAGGTGCAGGATGATCGACCATCGATGTATCCGCCGTCGTGGTAGGAGCAGACGTCGGTGTAGGATCATCGACAGTATCCGCCGTCGGTAGGAGCAGACGTCGGTCTAGCAGTAGGTGCCGGTGTAGGAGACACGGCCACCATCGATGTATTCGCCGTCGCGGTAGGAGTAGACACCGGTGTAGGAGTAGTAGGTGTCGGTGTAGGAGCATGCACCTGGCCCAATACTAAAGCCTCAAGTCTTCGCAGGCGCTCCTCGTAGGCTTGACGCTCCTCAGCGTGGCGTCTTTCCGACTCAGCGTGACGTCTTTCCGACTCCTCCAACCGGTCATGCACCCGTTCATCCACCAGTCTCTCTATCATTTCAGCCTGTGGTACTCTCGATCGAGACGTAGGAAACACGTCTTTTTGGCGAACTTCCCCTCCAAGCCCCCGCACTCGCCCTGGATGATCCTTTTGCCCAAGGGCCTTATTCAGTGGATCATCCTGAGACGGAGGGGCCGGAACCATCTCCCATCGCTCAGTCGAGCCAGACTATTTTAAATTAACAAAAATATTAGAAATGAACTTATTAATTAGTAAACAACAACTTTTAAATATATATACTTACAATCTTGGACGCCAACTCAGCAGTCTCGCTCTGCGGGAACACATACACCCCCTCGTCATTTTTCACCATTCGACCCAGCATAAATGTCTGCACTCTACTTGCATCGTCAACATCATCAATAACTGACTGAGTGCCGTCTTCATTAGTCTTAGTCAGTAAGCCCTCGCTCTTCCACTTCTCCAACCGCCCCGTGTATCCAGCTCGCCCCATGAAGTGCTTGTAGATATTCTTCGCCCGGTTACGTCTCGCTTTTTCTTGACGTAACTGTTACAAAATTTGTATATTTGTAAGTTATACATAATAAAAAAACATTTGTTAAATTTTATTCCTTAAATAATTAAGAAAGAATAATTGTAAAAGTACCTTAAACTCTTCAGTCTGGCGATGGTCGTAGAATATCTTCCAGTCCTCCTCCGTGATCATACCATCGTACACTACCCACGGCGGTGACCTCTTGGAGCCCGGTTTGTTAATCCAGCCATCTACCAATCGATGCTTGAACTGTCGCAGTGATGTCGCTAGAAGTGATTCAATCTTCGTCCGAAGTTCATCCGCGACCTTGTACTTCTTCTGCACCATCTGCCATATGATGTCTTTGTCTGCCTTTTCTTGATCTTTCCAGTCCTTATTAATCGAGCAATGGGATTTTACCATCAATCCCAAGTAGGAAGCAAACTTCTGCTTCGACCCACCACGATGTCGGAGGTACTTGTCCCAGATCAAATCGATGGGAGAATCTTTCTTCTCCTTCAACCCACGGGTCGGTCCACGTCCCTTCCGAGGGGGCTGCGAAGTAGATGCAGCTGGTGGTTCTTCAGTAGGGACGTCATCGTCAATATCATCCAGCCCCAACAGTAAGTCCTCTTCGACTCTATCGTCAGGATCCATAATCTGAAAAATAATCAACAATTAACAAGGTTAATACGAACATCTACTGAATCAAATATTGAAACATGACAAAAATTAAATAATATAATATTGTCAACCAAACTTACAAAATAACATTTCATCGTTCAATCCACAATCCTTCATTGTGGTCGGACCTTCGATATTCAAAATTAGTTACATTATCTACCTCCATCGGCAACCGAATAGGTACATCTGTTTCATCTTCACAGTCGTATTCATCCTCATCAACAATATTATCAATCCCAACTATCGATCTTTTACTCTGCATTACAATAGACCATCTGGGATTAAACAAATGTTGCATTCTGCTCTTTTTTTAATTTGGCATTACTCATCGTTGGGTGTTTTGTTTGAGGTACGCTAGGGGTGCATCGAAAACGGTTCAACAACTTCTGAATGATTAACACAACACAAGATGTGACTTGTTCAATGTATCAATATCAACTCTGCATATTTTTTTCCACAGGTACCCATCCCTTTAAGCCTGCCATCATGTCTGTCTTTTAATCCAATAACATCAACACCGTCTAAGTAATGAGTGCAGAAGTCAACTACTTCCTTGTTACTGTCCCCTTCAATTATGCTCCCCTCGGGACGCCGACGGTTTTCTTTTCTTTTTCAGTATACCCATATATCTCTCAAACGGATACATATCGAAGGTATAAGGACACAATGTTTGATCTCTCTAACAAGATGAACAAGTAGATGCACCATAATATCAAAAAACGAAGGAGGAAATACATTGTCAATGACACATGGTGATCACAAGGTCATTCGTAGTTATCCAGCGTCTCCACATCAAGCACTTTACACGAAATTCCTTTGAAGAAACACAAAATTTGTAATAGTTTTCATGACATTCAGCTGGAAGGATTCCACGGAGAGCAACCGGAAGTAAGTGCTGCATCAGCACATGATAATCGTGAGACTTCATCCCTACCAATTTAAGATCAGACATTGATACCAAACTTGATATGTTCGATGAGTAACCGGATGGCACTTTAATATGACGAAGAGAACTACAAAAACTTATTTTCTCTTCTTTGGATAATGTATGACAAGCGGGGGGCAAGAATGTTCTTTTCCCTCTTTGTTGTGGCGCGAGTTCTTCTCGTATACCCAATTCAACCAGATCTTTTCTACCCTTTAAATGGTCTTTTGTATTTCCTTTCACGTTTAGTAGTGTCGCAGATACACTTTCACCAATGTTTTTCTCCACGTGCATAGCACAATGCAATGTCTCACCTCTAAATGTTGCCAATATTCAAGTTCCCAAAATATTGATTTTTTCTTCCAGATGCTCTTTTCAGTGGATTTAATTGGTGGACCGAAGTTGTTCACAACATTCTTCAACTGATTGTAAGTCTCAGCAGATAGTGGTGGTCGAGCGACTGCATGATCCGTTTTTCCATCAAACTCTTTTGTCATCTTACGGTATTTGTGCCCTTTAGGAAGGAATTTCCGATGGCCCATGTACACATTTTTTCCACTGTGTTTTAACCGTATACTGCAAGTTCTATCTCCACATATAGGGCACGCTAGAGCTCCTTTAATTGTGTATCCCGAGAGGTTACCGTATGCAGGGAAATCATTGATCGTACAAAACAACATAGCCCGGAGCGTGAAGTTTTCCATACCGTATGAATCATACACTGTCGTACCTTCATTCCACAACAATTGTAAATCGTCAATAAGTGGTTGCAAAAACACATCAATTTTGTTTCCCGGTTGTTTTGGACCCGATATCAACAGAGAGAGGAGAATATGTCTGGGTTTCATACACAACCATGGCGGCAGATTGTATATTGTCAATAAAACAGGCCAAGTACTGTGTATACTGCTCAAAGTGCCATAAGGGTTCATCCCATCAGTGCATAAACCAAGTCTTAAGTTCCTTGGGTCTGTACCGAATTGAGGGTATATTCTGTCAATGTTTCTCCATTGTGGTGAATCGGCTGGATGTCTCAATTTACCATCATCCTTTCTATGGGTAGCATGCCATCGGAGGTTCTCAGCATCTTTCTGAACTGCAAACAAACGTTTGAATCGGGGAATTATCGGTAGATACCACAACACCTTCGCAGGAGAGCCCACTTTAGTGCTTATGTGTTTTTCTGTCACCCTTTTTTACATAGCGTGATTCCCCACATTCGGAGCAATGGTCATCCAACTCATTCTCCTTCCAACAACATCACCCATTTGGACAAGCATGTATTTTTTTATATTCCATACCCATCGGACACATTAACTTCTTTGCCTCATAAGTTGTTGTGGGTATCACATTGTCCTTTGGTAGTACATTCTTCAGCAGTTGTAAAAGATCTGTAAAACTGACATCACTCCATCCATGTCTCGCCTTCAGATTGAATAGTTTTAGGACAACGCTCAATTTGTTTTGTGTTTGCGTTTCACATCCACTGTACAACGGTTCCTTTGATGCTTGCATCAGATTTTCGAATGATTTGGGTTTGTTAGAAAAATGTTGTTCAACATCTTCCATCATTGCATTAAGGTCCTCCTGATCATCTGAATCACTACCTAGTGAATCATCTTGAGTATCCCCAAAATCGTGTGAAGCATCCATTTCTGATTGTTCTGCAACGACGTTATCAGCACATTCAAACACTTGTACTGAATGTTGACCATGCAGTATTGTTATGGCTTCATAATCATCTGTAAACCCTCTGCGAATCAGATGATCCTTAATCTTGTCCACACCCCGGTATTTGAAGTCGTTCTTGCAATCGACACAAGGACATCGAATATATCCCTTATCCCTTGGTTTAAGATTGTCAACAAGGACTTTGCAAAATTTATTGACCCCTTCTAGGTACTTGATGTCCAATCTGTCACTGTACATCACTGAGCGCTCCATCTCCTTTTTCAACACACCAGATGTCGTGAACTCGTTCATTGATCTCCTCTTTTTTAATTTACAGATTTAACAACCTAAACCTATCCAATCACCTTCGATCTCACCTAGGAACAAGTTAATAATATACAGTAGTTCAGTGATAATTTCGGCAGCATTACCCTACAGTTCTCCTAGTGTAGATATATATATATGAATTGTTTCAATTCACAATATATATGTACACTAGAAGAACACTACGGTAATGCTGCTGAAATTATCACTGAACTACTGTATATTATTAACTCATTCACAACCTAGATGGTGAGATCAAAGGTCATTGGACAGTCCCAACAGGGACTATCTAAGACATACCTCTTCAGGTACATCTCAGACAGGTAATTCTATGTTTGAATTGATTTTCCATTGTTTTAATAGAAAAACAAAATAAATTGAAACGTTTTAAATACAACC
>CM041779.1:286867044-286907333 GCA_023374045.1 Limonium bicolor
TAGAAGTAATGAATATAAATTGGAACTTGGAGTTGTATGCTTTAGAAAGATTTCTAATTAGTAGCTGTAAAAGAATTTTCTTAGACTGGAGAGTAAGTAATTGTTGGAAGTTATACAGGAGAGGATAGTAGTGTAGCCTGTTATATTATTCCAAGGGCAACAGGACATAGAGGAGTCCTGTGTCGAAATGATCTGAGTGCCTACGGGATTGTAATGTGTATTGCATTGCTTTGGGGATAGCTTTGCACTGTATGTACGTATAAATGTGGTAATGAGGAACCGGATGGTAGTAGTAATATGGATTGGAGTAGGTATTGTACATTGGTATGGTATGGAAAGGAGAAACCTTGAGTAACGAATCTGGGGATTGTAAGGAGGAGAAATGTATGGCTTTGGTATTAGGCAAGTATAAATGAGCAAGTACAGTAATCTCATAACCTCGAATAACTTTGAGGACAAAGTTCTTAAGGGGGGTAGATTGAAATACCCCGACCTTAAATATGGCGATTAAATTATCCTAATAGGTATTTAAGAGCCTAATAATGCTTAAGTAATATTGGTAAGGAAAAATAAATCCAAAAGAAATAAAGAAACGCTTAAAAAGCGGGAAACACTAAATAAGCGTTAAATAACCACAGGAGGTATGAAACCTCGGTTAGCGTATTGTAAGGATTCTAAAGGCTTAATAAAGCCTAAATAAATATTAGGGAACAAATCCCGAAGAAAACGGATCCTTAAAATGGATTAAAATCACTAACGAACCTTGAAGCACGTTTTTCGAGGTAACCAGGAAAACGTGTCTTTAAGCGGGTCAAATAGACTCGTAACAATTTTGGTCAACTAAATATTCATTAATAAATATTAGTGAAGCTTTAGGACCAATAAAATCAATAAAACGAAAATTAGTAAAAACTGTCAAAAACGGGAAGTTGTGGGGTAGGAACATAAATAACCAAAACTTATGTGTCCACTTTAGAATAAAAGAAAAATTTGTGTGTGTGTGGGTGCTAGTGAGCCGGCCCCTATCCCCCTCTCTCACACTCTATTAATTCCCCCTTACTCACAAAACAACAAAAGTAATAAAATACTACTTTATTACTTTACTCCCCCACTCACAATTCTCTCTCCTCCTCTCATTCTTTTCCCCACGTACAGACCCCTCACCCAGCACTCTCTCTTTTCTTTCTTCTTCTTCCCCATGCGATTTCCATGGTGACTTGAAGCAAACCACAAAACTCCATCTTCCCTCCTCTTGTAACCTACTCAAATCTCTTCCAAACATTATAAAAATTACACCATTGGAATCCTCTCATCAAGAGGAACATTTCCCTCTTTTCAAAAATCGAAAAGGAGAACTTTCGTTTTTATGGGTATACCCCATTTGGAGCTTCAAGACCACCATTGGAACCACCTCATTCTCCTTGTTCTTGTGAGGTAAAAATCTTCTTGAAACTCCATCATTTTTCTAGCCTTTAGGGCAAAACGAAATCTGGAGCTAAACCTTTGTTTGCTTCTTTGAATGTTAGCCGATTTTGGCATTTTTGGAGAGTGAGAAGTCCTGTTCTTGAGCTATCCTAAACAGCTCATGCACTCTTGGAAGGTAATATAATTTCTAAACCCTAAAGCCTATATTAGAACTTACATAATGGTTAGGGTTAAATGGTGTATTAGTATGGTGTATTGAAATGTGAATATATGGGTTGTAGTGTTAGAGAACTTGTATTGCTAAAATCGGTGGAGAGGGAGAGAGGAAAGAAAGAAGAAGAAGAGAAGAAGGAAGGAAGAAAAGAAACTAGTAGAAGAGAGACAAGGTAAGAATACTCATTGTGTAGCTTGGTATACATATGTGTATGTAACAGATTTTATAAGTTTGAATTTGGTAAATGAAAATGTGTATTGGAAAATGGTAATGTATTGGTAGTGTAATGTGTAGGAGGATATAAGTATTTTGAAGCCTTAAAAGATATGTTAAAACTTGTTAAAACAGATTGGGAATGATGTGTTTGAGTGCAGGAATTCTTATGAGTGTTTTAGTATTGGTATTGTATATGGGAGCTTGTATATGTTGGCTATTGAAACAGGTGAAATAAGTGTTGAGTTGTGAACTAGAATGAGTGGTGAGTGTATAAAAATACAAGGGACTATGGCAAAATTTACCTAGGAATAGAACACTTAGTGTGTTAGAAACTAGGTGAAAAACTCATGTTGTAACAGATTTGGGTATGACTTGTTAATGGGATGTAACTAGGAAACGAATGGATGTATTTTGGGTACTAGGAGTAGCATTAGTTGAGGAAGTAATGGAGGTTAGAAGTTGAGTGTAATGCAAATGAGGCTATGGAAGAGCCATAGGGATAATGGGAAGAAGGATGGAGAAAATCTGTAGCATTTGTTGAGGAGCAAAAACTGTAACAGGAGGAAAATTTAACAGTGAATGGTGTTTTGTAACAGATTTTGCTAGAGGAGGATTAGGCTAGTTTAAAGTGCTTAATCAATGCTAAAATATGCTAGACTATATGTAGGAATTATGGGGAAGAGATTGGTAGAAGTTTGGAATTAAAACAAAGCTTAAAAACTGTAAATTTTGCAACAGGCTGGAATTGTCCTGGTTTGAAACCAGGACACAAACCAGGACAACCCCAAAAATACACCCGTAGGTTTCTGAAACAAACTGTCCTGGTTTGAAACCAGGACACAAACCAGGACATGTCATAAACCACGACAGAAAGTATTACAGGAGGGATGATCCGGGTTTGAAACCAATCCCCAAACCCGGAACACCCAAAATTCTCACCCGAGAGGAACAATTAGTGTATGGTCCGGGTTTTAAATCCAGCCCTAAACCCGGACCACACCTAATTTACACCCGAGACTGCACAAACACCATTGTCCGGGTTTGAAACCAGGACACAAACCAGGACACCCCTAAAAACCCTCCAGAATGTGTTCTAAAGCTATTCCAAGGTAGGGTAAAGATGGGTAATGATATTATAAGATGATTAAGACATAATTAATGATGTTTAAAGGTCATTAAGGCTATAAACAAGCCTAGAAAATAATTGTAAGTAATTAACTTAAGTAAATGTATTTAAGTAACAAAGAGTTAGTAAGTATGAACTAGGAAACTTTTGGAACGTAATAAGTAAGGTTAGTTATGGATAATTAACCACCCAATTGTATGTATGTCATAGGATTCGACTAGTTGAACACCGAGGGGAGTCGGTGTGTCCAAATTCAACGGTGAAAGGTATGATTTCTTCATGCCCTGTATCCTAATCTGGTTACCCCGATTTGTGTGCTTACTTGACCACCAATAAGATAAATGCACGAATCGGACTATATTGCACTTACTTGTGTTTGTTTATATTGTTCTTGGTATAATTCTCTTGAACAATAGTTTGTATAATTCATGAAATGTATGAATGATGATGTGGTGTAAATGAATCTTGTATTGTACTTATGTATCGTATTTCATTCGTATGAACGTATATTGAGCAATGTATTTGTTAATGTGGTTGAGTGTGACTTCTACTAAATTCCTAACTACCTAACTCCTAACTTAAGTGAGTAAACCGGAATGAGTAGAAGTCCGATATAGTTTCGGCCACGCGTGAGGATGAGGAGACACAAGAGGTTGGATCCGATTCCTGGTTCGTAAGCTGGTCCACGGCCCAAATCCCTTAATGGGTAGCATCCTGGATTAGTGAACCAAGTAAATCCCGGTGGTGGGACGGAGTAGTCCCGGGCCGGAGGTCCCGACGACTTAACATGAGTAAGAGTAAGAGTAAGTAAGTATGGATCCGTAAGTATGAGTATGAGTATGTATGTGTATGAAGTAACGAGTAAAAGAGTAATCCCCACCCGATTAACCGGGTGGACCAATGAAGCTAACAAGAATTGTATATTGTGTATGTAATGAGTATGTGTATTTCGGAAGAAGGTAAGTATGTATTGGATGGTTTATTGTATTCCTTGTATGTAATGTAGTGTATGTATGTATGCCTTGCGTAAGTATTGTTGTATTGTGTATAAAAGCATGTATGCATGTATGTTTGAATGAAATCAACCGCATGTATTCGACCAAGTGGTCGGCGTACCCTCACTAGTACGCGGGGTATGCGGTTATCATGCTCGGCGAAAGCTGACCCCTTCGGGGGACATTTTTTAGTGTGCAGGTACCCGAAGCGAATGTGGTCAAGGCACGAGACCGGCGACTACATTGGATAGTAGTAGTAGAATGTAGAGGTGTATCAACTAGCACACCCCTTGTATTTAGAAAGTAATGTAGTAGTGAGGAATGGGTAGTGTATAGACTCGTGATGATTATGTATGAAATTGAGGGAAGTATTGTAACTGTATTTGGAACCTAGTAAACTCGGTAGTGTAGATTATATTGTATTGAACTTGGAGTATTGTAATGAATGGGATGCTGTAGTATTTGATTTGGTAATTGGAGTAGGTATGATAAGTGTGTAGTACTCGGAGATTCCGGTCCATCAGACCGATGCTGTATGCGGAAGTAGTAGCCTTGTTAGTCACGTGGGTGACTAACGGCATTGTATCACCCATTGTATGTAAGCATATATCCGCTGCGTGTATCTGATATGTAAGGAGATTGGACGGTAAGCACTGTATTAATGGTAGGGGTGTTACAAAAACCATGATGGCCACCGGCCTCTCTAGCATGATAGAATTCTATTACGCTCTGGATCTCCTCATCTAGAAGGCATCGCCTTATCAAACCATCAGCACAGATCCTAAACAGATAGGGATCCTCCCAGATATAGTGGTGGGCTTCTGATAAGAATTTCTTTTTCTGGTTGTAGTTGCCAAATCTGCATACCATGGTTCTTTCACCTTTCCAATCATGAACACCGTCTCAACAGGAAAGAACTCGTTGATTGGGATTCCATCATCAGGGATGTCAAGCCTGGACAGGTGATCAGCAACTCCGTTCTGCTTCCCCTTTTTATCCACAACTTCCAAATTAAATTCTTTGAGAAGCAAGATCCACCTCAGAAGTCTAGGTTTCGATTCATTTTTCTGGAAAAGATACTTGAGGGCCGTATGATCAGTGTGGACAATCTCCTTGTTTCCTAGCAGATATGGTCAAAACTTATCCAACGCGAATACCACAACTAGCAACTCCTTCTCTATAGTAGTATAATTTTTTTGTGCGTCTATCAAGGTCTTGCTAGCATAGGTGATTACTCTCAGCATCTTATCCTTCTTCTGACATAATGCGGCGCCAACAGCATAGTCGCTCGCATCAGTCATGATCTCAAACGGTTCTGACCAATCTGGTGGGACCACAATTGGAGCTGAGTAGAGCTTATCTTTGATGGTCTGAAAGGCTGTCAAGCACTCCTCAGTGAACTGGAACTTGACATCCTTCTGAAGCAGGTCTGACAGGGCTAAGCAATCTTTGAGAGTCCTGAATGAATCTCTTGTAGAATCCTACATGACCAAGGAACGATCTGACAACCTTCACTGTAGTCGGTAGGGGAAGCTTCTCTATCACCTCCACCTTGGCTTTATCGACCTGGATGCCCTCCTTAGAAACCTTATGACCCAGTACAATACCTTCCCGTACCATAAAATGGCACTTCTCCCAGTTCAGTACGAGGTTCGTCTCCTCATATCTCCCCAATATCTTATCTAACTGCTACAGCACACCTCGAAACTCTGCCCATAGACTGAAAAGTCGTCCATACAAAAACTTCAATGCTCTTCTCAATGAAGTCATTGAAGATGGCCATCATACATCTCTGGAATGTCGCTGGAGCATTACAGAGGCCAAAAGGCATCCTCCTATATGTGAATGTCCCATATGGACAGGTAAAGGTCGTCTTCTCTTGATTTTCTGGAGCAATAGGGATCTGGAAGTAGCCACTATAGCCATCGAGGAAGCAGTAAAACTCTTGACCAGCCAACCGCTCCAGCATTTGATCTATGAATGGGAGTGGGAAATAGACCTTCATTGTGGCATTATTGAGGCGGTGGTAGTCGATACACATTCTCCAACCTGTCGTCTGCCTCTGGGGAACCATCTCCCCCTTCTCATTGGGAACTGCCATGATTCATCCTTTCTTTGGGACAACCTGGACTGGAGACACCCACTGGCTGTCAGATATCGGGTAGATAATACCTGTATCAAGAAGCTTCAGCACTTCAGCATTGACCACCTCCTTCAGATTGGGATTTAATATTCTCTGGGGCTGCCTCACTGCCTTATAATTCTCCTCCATATAAATCCGGTGAGTGCAGAAAGCCAGATTGATCCCTTTGATATCAGCAACTGACCACCCCATGGCACTTTTATGCTTCTGAGCACCTCTAGAAGTCTAGTTTCCTGAGAAATAGTCAAAGATGCAGAGATAATAACAGGCAGGGTGCTACCCTCTACCAAGAAAATATATTTAAGATGGGAAGGGTGAGATTTGAGTTCAAGGGTAGGAGGCTTCTCTATTGAAGGGATAGGCCTTTGAATGGGTCGATCCAGCTTTTCTACTGGAGGAGTGGATGAGCGAAAATATGACCTCCCTTGATTTAGCTGCTGGACGACTGAGGCCATCTCAAAGCTTTTCTTGTCATCCTCAACGGATAGACTCAATACCTACTCTAAAATGTCAGAACACTTAAACAAAGAATTAGAAGTATCAGTACTCCTATGGATGTAGTCATCCTCAAGATCATAAAAATCTTCAATTAAATCAACAGAGAAAACAGCATGAGAAGAAGTATTTTTCTGCATCATCTTATTAATATCAAAACTTAATTCTTCGTCATGAAATTTCAAGGTAATTTTTCCTTTGTCCACATCTGTACAGTCTTCGCAGTTCTAAGGAAAGGTCTTCCAAGAATTGGAGGTACCTCAACATCCTCATCCATGTCGAGGATCACAAAATCAGCTGGGAAGAAAAAACTTACCCACACTAACAACTACATTTTCTACCATACCTCTGGGTGTGATTGATGATCTATCAGCTAATTGGAGTCTGAAATGAATTGGAATGAGCTCACCCGCATGAAGCTTTTTGAACATGGTGTATGGCATCAGGTTGATGCTCGCTCCTAGATCGCAGAGACCGTATCCACAATCCATATCTCCAATTGAGCAAGGAATAATGGGCTGACCAGGATCACCACGCTTTGGAGGCAGCTTCTGTAGGATCGCTGCTGAACAGGTCTCAGTCAGTTGAATGGTGTCCTTCTCCTTATACTTCCGCTTATTTGAAATCAAATCCTTCATAAATTTAGCATAGTTTGACATCTGTTTGATCGCATCAATAAGAGGAATATTGATAGTCAGCTTCCGAAAGACATCTAAAAATTTTCCAAATTGCTCATCATGCTCTCGCTCTTTGAGACGGTTTGGAAAAGGAAGTTCTTTTGCAGATGTTTTTCCTTTCGTATTTTTAATAGCAGTTGAATGAGAGGAGGAAGGAATAGGAGCCAGGGTCTCCTCATGTACTACCTCAGGAGGGGCAGGATGCCCTGATGGCGCACCAGCGGTATTAGAAAGGGGTTCGGTCTCCTCATCAGTATGGTTCCCTGCCACTTTGTCATTGATTAAGTTCCTTCCACTCCTTAGGGTAACTGCTGCTACCTCTCCAGAATCTTCACAGTCCTCAATTACTACTGCTTCTGAGACCGACACTGCCTTCAACTGCTCCTTGGGATTGGTTTCTGGTTGGGAAGGCAGTTATCCAGAAGGTCTCTACTGTAAGAGGAACTGAGTCAACTTGCTCATCTATCTCTACCATGGCACTCTCTAATTTCTGCTGACCAGCTATCAGACTCTGATTGATTACAGTTTGCTGCTCCTGAGAAGCCATCAACTTATCCACCATTTCCTTCAGATTGGCATTGTTTGAGCTCAATGATGGTTGCTGAGCTTGAGACTGTTGTGGCCAGAACTGATTATACTGAGGTCTAGCAAAGCCGGGTGGTCCTCCCTGGTTCGTCCTCTGAGGTTGCATCTGATGTGAATTTAGCGCATTGTTCGGATTTCTTTACCTGAGGTTTTGGTGCTGATTCTACACCCACGGTTGTCTGTTGTTGAATTGTCCTATGACATTGGCCTCCTCAGTTTGCTTCATCTCGGCTACCAGTGGGCAGTCCTCATATTCATGTGTGTCCCCACACTGAGAGCAGCAGACTTCATTGGCACTTGTAGAGATCTTCTTGGCAGTTTGCCTAGGGGTTGGCCCCATAGTAAGTTGTTCGAACATTTTTGCCATGCTTCCCATTGTGGTTTTCAGCTGCGCTTGCTCGGCGGCTATCTGTTCCATCATCGGGTCCGGAGCTCGGGTTGAACTGTGACCTATTGAAAATACTCTTCCCCCATTGTTGCTCCATTGGCGAAGCTCCTCACAGTAGGACTCCATTGCTGCCATGAAATCTTCCCCGCTTTTCGCTAGCAGGTTACCTCCTAAGGCAGCTCGCACCTCGCCTCTGTTTTCATCTTTTAGCCCTTGGAAGAATCCTTGAGCCAGTGAGGTGATATTCTGACCGTGGTGAAGGCACTGACGGAGTAGTTCTTTGAATCGGTCCCACGCCTCGCATATAGTCTCACTACCCAGCTATCTGAATGCCGTCAGGTCGGAGATCATCTGTCGTGTCCTGGAGATAGGGATGTATTTCTCATAGAATTTATCCGTCATCTGCCCAGGTGGTTATGATGCCTGGTGGTAGTCTATGGAACCATTTAGAAGCTTCTTCTGATAAGCTGTGCTGGAACAGACTCAGTCTGGCATATTCTTCCAAGCCTTGTGATAAGCCAAGCGAGTCCAAGTGCACCAGGAATCGATGTACGTGGTCTAGTCATCAGCTGGGTCGGCACCTGAAAATGTTCCTACAGGGTGATTTCGAACAGCATTGGATTGATGGGAGGGTTTTACCTTTTGCCAATCGGCCACTAGTTCTGCAGTTAGGTCTGGTAGAACCATTGGGCCTCTTCTGGGTGTGGCTGGTGGTCTGTTTATTCTACCCATCGTGAATTAGGCGACTGGACCTCCTCCCAACTGGTCATGGTTTGCTACTATGTTGAAATCGAGCTGCCTTCATGCTCTCAGAGCTTGGAGGAAAACTCTCTCGATTTCTGGGTCAAAGTCTATATCGGGTGGACCGGATGAACGTGTTCTGTGCATCCACCAGGTACTTGTAACAGTAAAAGAGAAAGGAACAAAATGTGTTGAATTTAGAACTAAAGTAAACAAGGGAATACAAAATTGAAATTGACGGAATGACTAAGACAAACAAACTTATAGTACTTGAAAATTTAAATGACAGAAAAATTATAAACTGAATTTAAATGACAGTAATGAGAAACAGTTGTATAAAATGGCACAAAAATAAATTAAACCTTAATTATAAATAATAAACAAAAATAAATTACAAAACAAATAATAATAAACAGGGTATTGTAATAGAGTAACGAATTAACCAAGGCTAGAGACTAGACAAAGTTAAGTCCCCGGCAACGACGCCTTTTTGCAAACGGTTAAATTGATGTATTAAAAGCTAAGAAATAATCCTAGAAAATAACAAATCAACAGACCGTCGGGTTGTAAAAAAATCCCGGTCGTAGTAGTATAGCAATTTAGAAGCGACCAGGTGTCAATCCACGGGACTTGAGAAAATAAGTCTAACCTAAGACAATGGGTAATTCAAAAGGGGTTGTTTTAGTTTTGGAATTAATAATAGATAAGAAAATAAATAGCAAATAAAGTAAAGTGATAGATAGGGAATATGAACGGTACTCTTGGTTCAGGGAGTTGTTTCATTAGCTAGGTTCTGCACATTCTACTACTTAAACGGAGACTTGGATCGACTTGTAATTCTCAAATATCTATTATGTATTAAGTTCTAATTCCAGATAGCTCATCTAGACAGGACACGTAGTTCTAATCTAGACTTAACAAGTATATCTAGATGGTTTTATTGCACAGAATTACTATCCTGGTATGGTCCGGACTGAAGCACCTAAATGCTAATGTAATCTATCCGATTGCAATTATCACAGTAACAGGTTAATAGGACCGTCAATGCTAATCACCTTATCTGATCATAACACGATTCGAGGGCTTATAATAAATTCATGACGTTTATTAAAAGCACTTTAAAAAGCATTAACCTGAACAATCCAAATAGTCTCAATTAAGCAATAAAATAATGCAGAGTTTAACTAATTACAACATCCATTCCCCCAGAGTATATCCTCTTATCTAGACATAGCAATTGAAAGCATAAATAAGAGAGAGTTAGGAGAAATCATCTGTTACGAAGATCCTCTCGCTTGCTCCGTCCTTCGTCCTTGCGCTATGCTGGTTTGGAGTTAGATTTGGCGACAATGGAGTGAACTTGATGAAATGAAGCGAAAATGGAAATTTTGGGAAAGTTTGTGAGACGTCCGATTAAGTTGGGTCGGACACAGAACCGGACGCGGTGTTATGGGTCAGTCCGGATCCGGACGCAGATCCGGACGTGGCTAAATGATGTGCGTGAATACGGGATGTGTCTGTGAGTGAAGGATGAAGATTATGGAGTAGGTTTAATGAATGAAGATGGGTTGTGTCGTGAGTGAAGGATGAAGATTATGGGGCAGGTTTAATGAATGGAGATGGGTTATGTCGTGAACGGAAGGATTATTAGAGAGGGAGAGTAGGAGTTAGACTGAAGTGTCTAGTGCGAATTAAAATGGAAGCTGAAGGGGGTTTAAATAGGCTTAGAAGTAAAACATTCGTTAATGGTGTGGTGAGTTGAGTAATTGATTGAGCATGGGCGTGTCTTAATTAATGTTGAAGGATGGGTTAAACTGCCGCTTCGGCTGATAATTGTGCCGAAAGCCCGATTATCAGTGTGATGCATTTTTATTTTTCGTTTTGTGTGACGTCCGGATCTGTGTCCGGATCCGGACAAGACACAACACTTTTGGATCTGGATCTCGGGTCACGTCCGGATCCGGACGTGTCTTTTGATGAGCTTCCGGATTTGCGTCTGGGTGAGTTTGGCCGGACGTGGCCAAGTTTTGCCTCTTTTTCCGGATTTGTTCCCCGTTTGTTGCGTTGTAATCCTTATGACGTAAAATCTTCATTTCCCTGGGTTTTTCCTATATTTAAAATATAAAATGCATCAGTTCATATCAAAACATCAATCTTAGGAAAAACACATAATAAGTGGGAAACATTGCCTGAATTGTTACAGATTATATCATTATAAGGTAATTAGACCCTATAAAGCCTATATGTTTCACACTTATCATCGACTCGAGATAAATTGAGGATGATTGATGGACTAAGTTCCATCCCTTGGAGATGTATTGCTTTGTTTTGTGAGTAGATGATTAAAAGATAGAAAATGGTAAATGATTGAATTACTTGATTGTTTGAAACGGAAGTGTGAAGTCGAACTTGATTTACTAGTGATCAAAGAAGATGGAACACAAATTGGGACGGAAAGATAGTTCTACACTGATGCTGATCACATCGGGGTCGAATGATTCTTGAAGCTCCCTGTAAGTGGTCACAAGTAATCATGTTAGGATAGATGCAATTGGCATGAATTGAAATTGGAGTTGCATTGTATCGATAAGTACGTTGATGTGCACGGGTATGTGCACGGTTGTTAGTTGTGTGTGTTGTACTGGGATGTACACACGTCATATGGTACGGTGAGGTACGTTACGTGCACTGGTATGTGCACGGCCGTTGATTGTTTTGTGTGATACTTGTATGTACACACGGTTATAGATTGTGTTGCTGAGTACTTTGGTGTTGTACTAGTATGTACACACTGGCAGGGACAGATTTTGAGTCCGTAAGGTTATAGATATGGTGACCTTGGCTTGATATGTCTAAATGACTTACAATATTAGACTCACCAACTATGTGGGCAAAATTCCTTAAGGGGGGTAGATTGAAATACCCTGAACCTAAAAATGGTAAATAAATTATTCTAATATGAATTTTAGAGGCCTAATAGTGCCTAAAGAATATTGGTGAAGAAATAAAACCAAAAGAAAAGAGAAAACGCTTAAAAAGCATAAAACGTAAAAATGAGCATTATGCTACCATAGGATGTATATGACCTCGGTCAGGGTCCTAGATGGATCCCTATGTCTTAATTAGGCCTAAATAATATGTAGGAACAATTCCCGAAGAAAACGGATCCAAATAATGGGTTAAAACGCTAACGGAGTTTTAGAGCATGTTTTTCAAGAAAACCCGAAAACGTGACTTGAAGTGGTCAAACAGACCCGTAAAAATTATAGTTGAATATATAACTATAATTAAATAATAATGGAATCTTAAGAACCATTTAAAATAAAGAAAAAAGAAAAATCCGGAAAACGGGCCCGGTTAGTGAATAGTACCCAAACTTGGAATTAAATGAGCATTTCTTGTAAAAAGACGAAAAATGCCCCAGCATATATCTAAACTATGGGGGCCGGTTTTGTTAGTAGTCAGCACTCCCCTCTCCTTTAATTAATGAACTAATTAATAAGAAGAAGAGAAAAGAAAATAAAGTGAAAAAGTAAAAAGGTAACTTATACCTTTCTCTCTCTCTCTCTCTCTCTCTACTCTCATTTTCCTGCCCCCACTCACGTCGCCTATCTCCTTCTCCCCCCTGATTTCTCTCTTCTTCTTCCTCTGGCTGGAATGATTTCTTCAGCTCTCTCCCATGGCTACTTCATTTTTCTCCTCTTGCCCAAGCTACATCCAAGCTCCAAATCCAAAAATAATTGCATATTTGTATTCCTCTCACCATGATCTATCTTTCCGTTTTTTCAAAATCTTCAAAGTATGAAGTTAACCTCCATGGGTATATCCCATTTGAAGAGAAAATAAGCTTTTATGGAGCTTGGGAGTCTCCTCTTTCATTCAAGGTAAGAAAAATCCAAGAAAAACTCATTTTCCTCCATTGCCTTACCTTGACCGATTTCAACCCTTAATGTGGAATTTTTCTTTACTTGTTTTGAGAATTGGTTCAAGTCTCTAAAGGTGGTTGAAAGCCCTCTCTTGCTTCATGACCAAGAACAAATCCTAGGGTTACAAGGTAATGCCCTAATTCTTGTGCTTTAAGCATCTCTTTGAATTCTAGATTTATTAATGAGCATAAGAGTATTTATTAGTGCTTAATTTCCCATTTGAATATTGGCTAGAGTGTGGGCAATTGCATTACTACCTTGACCGGAAAGGGAAGGAGAAAGAGAAAAGGAGAAGATTGGAAAAGAAATGGAGAACTAAGGTAAAAGATCTACCTTGGTGGCTATTCTAAATGCCCTTAGAATTTTGGGTTGGGATATAGAAAGATGAATAAAATATGAACCAAAATTATGAGTTGGAATGTGTTAGTAGATTTGAGAGAGAATTGTGGTTATGTTTGTCCAAGGGTGAATTGTTTATGACTTAAGGGCCTTGGAGCCAAGTGGTCATGTCTAGTGCATTATGTGGTGTTAATGAGATTTGAATGATTCCTAGTGTGCTAGTAGGTGATAAGTCAGGAATTTGTCTAAGTTTACTGGACTAATTCATGCTTAATTTTCTACATTATGACATTAACTTCCCTCCGTAATGCTTTATTTACTCTTTATTGTTATATTTGTCTCCAATGATCGATTTGATATGTTTTCAGGATAAAATGCTCAACAAAGTGCTTAAATGAAGATTTTAGAGGTTGGAGCAACAAGTGAAGTCAAACAAGAGTCAAAGGCAGATTTTTATTAACCACTGCCGTGTTTTATTGAGGGTCCGGGTTTGGAGCTGGGTTTGTAAACCCGGACCATCTCATCGCAGAACCTTCTGCCTATTTTCAGACGCGGTCCGGGTTTGTGTCCTACTTTGCAAACCCGGACCATCCCAAGCGAGAACCTTCTGCCTATTTTCAGACGCGGTCCGGGTTTGTGTCCTACTTTGCAAACCCGGACCATCCCAAGCGAGAACCTTCTGCCTATTTTCAGACGCGGTCCGGGTTTGCGTACTTGTTTGCAAACCCGGACCAATACAAGCGGAGCGCCAGATTTTGCTACGGAGATAACGGAATTGGTTTCTATCTTTAATACCTGTTACTATATCTTTTAGCCATCGCTTATTTAAATGAGATTAGAGATAGATTAAAGATAGATTTTTGTTTGTTATAAAAGGAGAGTCTCGCAAACGTTAGAGATAGGCTTACATAGACCACAATTAGTCATGGTTAACACAGAGAGATTAGCATATTGGAGATTGATTCTGATCGGAAGGTTGGAGCAGAGTAGAGCAGAAAGATCATCACAGAGACTTCTCCAGAAGTCTCAATAGAGTTTCTTCTTGTTCTCTATTACTACTCATTACAGTTTTGCTTATTGTAAACATGTCAATGGCTGAGTAGTTTCCTTTAGTTTTCGGTTTGCTATGTATCCCTAAATTGACTATTCCTGTTCCTTTGTGATTTAATGCAATTCGATTGAGTAAAGTTATTTTCCTTGCTTAATTTCTTTAATCGTTATAATTTGGCCAATTATAAAGATTAGTATTTTGTTAGCTTATATGTGACGACTGCGGCTTTCAATTGATTACAGGAAAATAACCGGTTAGTTTAGAGATGGTAATTCCTCTAAATTGCTAATTGACCAATAAACTAGATTGTCCTTAAGGCGGTTAGTAAAC
Organism: Limonium bicolor; assembly: GCA_023374045.1. NCBI lineage: Eukaryota > Viridiplantae > Streptophyta > Magnoliopsida > Caryophyllales > Plumbaginaceae > Limonium > Limonium bicolor. Next base: position 286,881,696 of record CM041779.1, read on the forward strand.
AGTGGGTTCCTAACGAGAGTTAGAATTCGGTCTTTGCTAACTAGTATTTGCTAAGTGGGAGGCCGGAGGTAAATTATCTTTGTTCTAGGGTTTTACTCAGAATTATCTTGGAAATCACTTAGGGATAGGAATTGCAGGTTTAGGGTGCAGTAGTAAACCGGGATCTCCTTTCCAAATCAGTTTCATAACATTTATTTTCTTGCTTTTTACTGGTTTACATTTTGTTTACAGTTTCTAATTGTCATCAAACCCCAATTTCCTTTTTTAATTTGTTATTTAGGTTTAATTTCCCGTTTAATAAAGATTTAAACTAGACACATCGCCTCCTCTGGTTCGATACTTAGGGATTACTCTCTATTAAAACTTGCTAGAATTGACCGGTACACTTGCCGTTAGGTTTTACCCCAACAAGTTTTTGGTGCCGTTGCCAGGGAGGCACAGTTATTTAGTTTAGTCTTGAGATGGTAATTCCTCTAAATTGCTAATTGACCAATAAACTAGATTGTCCTTAAGGCGGTTAGTAAACAGTGGGTTCGTAACGAGAGTTAGAATTCGGTCTTTGCTAACTAGTATTTGCTAAGCGGGAGGCCGGAGGTAAATTATCTTTGTTCTAGGGTTTTACTCAGAATTATCTTGGAAATCACTTAGGGATAGGAATTGCAGATTTAGGGTGCAGTAGTAAACCGGGATCTCCTTTCCAAATCAGTTTCATAACATTTATTTTCTTGCTTTTTACTGGTTTACATTCTGTTTACAGTTTCTAATTGTCATCAAATCAAACCCCAATTTCCGGTTTTAATTTGTTATTTAGTTTTAATTTCCCGTTTAATAAAGATTTAAACTAGACACATCGTTTCAGTTTTATTTGATTTTAGATTTTCCTTCTTTAATTTCACTATTTTGTTTTGATTTCTGTTTTACATTTTGTTTTAGATATTCTTTTATCTTCCAGATTTTATTTCTGATTTTATTCCTTTATTTGAATATTCTGTGTTTAGTAGTTAGGAATTTTATCTGCATATTTTGTGGGTTAATTTATTTTTTATCTTTTTCTGATTTTCTGTTATTTTATTCTAATTACTGCTGTCCTTTTAATTTGCGCTATTATAGTTTCAGTTTACTAACTCTCGGTTTATGGTTAAAACCCGCTCTGCAGGAGAACCGGAGTTCGAGCTCAATCTTGAGATCGAGAGATTCGCAAGACAGCTTCACAAGGATTTGAATCTGGATCCACTAGTTGAGGAGGGGGTGCTCGAACCACCTGTTGACGAAGAGGTTCCGGAAGTTCAACCAGCAGTTAACATGGCGAACAACGAGAGGCAGATGAGGGACTACACCCGTCCAAGTGTTGAGGGGTTGGTGTCGCCAATAGTGATCCCAGCATTGCCAGTGGGAGTGCAGTGGCAGTTCAAGACTCACTATGTGACTATGGTGATGAACGCACCTCAGTTCAGCGGGATGGTTACTGAAGACCCGAATGTCCACCTCACCACATTCCTGAGATTGGTAGGAGCGTGCTCGACACCAGCTTCGCAGGAGGTTGCTCGGCTCACTCTGTTTCCATTCTCCCTGAGGGATAGAGCAGCTGAATGGTTGAACTCACTGGCGGCCGACAGTATCACTACTTGGGAAGAGCTGGCTAATGCATTCTTGGCGAAATATTTTCCACCCTCTCGGATGCTGACCATGAGAGGAGAAATACTAACTTAAACAGTTGCGGTGAGTCCTTGTCTGAAGCTTGGGAGTGTTTTAAGGGGATAGTAAGGAAGGTACCACATCACAGACTAGGTGAAGAGGTTATACTGCAGTCCTTTTACAAGGACTTGGATCCGTCTAGCTGGCTGTTGGTGGATACATGTGCTGGAGGAAGTTTGATGGAGCTGCCTATTACACGAATTAAAGAGCTGTTAGAGACTATTACTACATCAGCTAATCATGGGGAGGTACGAGAGCTGGAGAGGCTGCGCCGAAGAAACCTGCTGGAGTTTATGAAGTAGATTCAAACACTTTCTTGGCTGCCAAGATAGAAGCAATGTCAAAGCAGTTTGAGCGTATGTGTGCAGTGATGAATCCGCAGTCAAGTGCAGCAGCTGCTCCTGAGGTTTATCCACCTTGCGAATACTGTGGTAGAGCTTCTAACATGTGCCAGTGTTCTCCACCACAAGAAGAGGCAGCGAATTATGTTGGTAACAGACCGGGTAATTATTTTGGGAATCAAGGCAATCCGGGTTACCAAGCTCAGCAGCAGAACCGTTACCAAGCTGGTGGTAACAACAACTACAATCAGAGACCTCAGCAGCAGTATAATCCTTCCTATCAGAAGCAGCCACTGCAGAATCAGCAAGCACAGAATTCGGGTGCTGGAGCGTCTTCTAGTATGGATGAAGTTCTGGCCAGGATGAATGATTTCATCTCGGTTAGCACGAAGAAGTTCAATGAGCTAGAAGCTTTCAATCAGGAGCAGAGGACTTTCAACGCTGATCAAAGGACATTCAACAGGAACATCGAGACTCAGCTGTCTCAGATATCTCAGCAGCTAGTTCAGCGTCCTTTGGGTTCTTTGCCTAGTCAGTCAGAGCAGAATCCAGAGAGAGCATGCCAAAGCTGTTTTTGTTGTGGAAGATGATGCTCCACTTGTTGCTGTCATTCAGCCCGTTCGAAAAGAGGTTGAGGACTCTAGTAAAGCTTTTGAAACACCCAAGGAGAAGGAGTCTCCTGAAACTCGACCTTCTTACTCTTCTGCTTCTAATCGTAAATTTGAAGAACCTATTCCTTTTCCTGACAGGTTAAAGAAAAGGGACCCGATGAACAGCTTGGAAAATTTCTTAACATTTTTAAGAAATCAACTAAGGATATGCCTTTTTCTGAAGTGCTTAAGTTTATGCCAAATTATGCTAAGCTAGTAGATGACATCTTGGCTAAAAAATCTTCTTTGCAGGAAAAGGAAACAGTGAAGAAGGTAACTACTAGGAGCGGTAAAGGTAAAACTAATGAGCTTGAGGTGGTGAATATAGAGGAACCGGTGCTAGAGAATGAGCGTAATTGCAAAACCACCCAATCTCCTCCACCTACACCGCCTGCAGTTGACGTTTCTCCTCCAGTTCCCTTCCCAAGCAGAACCAAGCGTTTCAAGGAGGATAGTGAGTTTGATAAGTTTCTTACTTTACTTCGTCAACTATCTGTTGATATTCCTTTTGTTGAATTAGTTGCGAAGGTGCCTAACTATGCCAAGTATTTAAGGAAGCTTTTATCTAATAAGGAAAAGTTAGTTGAGACAGGGACTATTCAGCTTACAGGAACTTGTTCAGCGATCATACAAAAGCGCCAACCAGAAAAATGCAAAGATCCTGGAAGTTTCACAATTCCTTGCAGAGTAGGAGACATTGATTTGACCACTGTCTTGCTGATTTGGGAGCATCAATCAGTCTCATGCCATACACTATTTTTGAAAAGCTTGGGATTGGGGACTACAGCCTACACGAATGACGCTTCAGCTAGCAGATCGCTCAATGGTTTATCCTTGTGGAATTGCTAAGGATGTGATGGTTAAGGTGGAGCATCTGTACTTTCCTTGCGATTTTGTCGTACTCGACATGGCTGCAGATCCAACAGTTCCTATCATCCTTGGAAGACCCTTCCTAGCAACAGCCGATGCTCGAATCGAAGTTGCTCACGGTACGATCACTTTGAATGCAGAAGGTGAGCAACTACTGTTTTATGCTGGTAGGTCTTCAAAACAAGTTTTGGAAGCATCTCGAACTTCTTGTCGCTGGGACCCCAAGACAGCTCAATCTCTGGAGTCTCTTGAGAGAATGAGGCACGGTCTAGCCAAAGACCGAAAAGACGGGCGGCTGGCTGGGAGACAACCCAGTTTTGTGAGTTTTATTATTTTCGTTTTTGTTTATTTCTCGTAAGTTTTATTGTTTTTCATTCTTTATTTTTGGGCTAATGAGTTTGTTAGACATGTTCTGTTTAGTTTTTCATGGGTTTGAAGGTGAATTCAGGAGTTTGGAGGGACATCAGTTACCAATTTGAGTTTCTGGCCACTTTTGAGGGTGGTCCGGGTTTGGAGCTTGGTTTATAAACCCGGACCGTATGTTTGGCGAAGCTACTGGGATGTTTTATGGGTGGTCCGGGTTCAGGGGCGAGTTTGCAAACCCGGACCCGGGCGCGCTACATACTGACTACTTTTGGACGTGGTCCGGGTTTGAGTATTGGTTTGCAAACCCGGACCGCACAAGCGCAATACTTACTGGCGTGTTTTTCGTATACTTCTATCTTACTTTGGATTCGAATGTTGCCTGCTTCATACGTCTGTATCACTTACTATGATGTTTCACCACACTTACTGTTTCTGCAAGTCAGTGTTGGCTTTGGTTTATTTCTTGAGCTACAGGTCTGCTTTTGATGCGTGTGAGGTATTGAGGGAACCAAAGGAAACTCTGTCGAATTTTCTGCAGAATTCACACCCCGCTGTTTTACATAAGTGTGAGGACGTTGTCCTCACCTACTCCAGGGGCGTGATTTTCTAACTTCTTTTATTTTTCAAACGTTGTTTTCTGCAATTTTGTTTTCCTTCCTCTTAATCATTTTCATGAAGCAATGAGGGCATTGCTAATTTTTAAGTGTGAGGAAGGGAAATTACACATGCTCATGCTCATTACATTCGAATGTGCTAATTTTGAACATTTTTAAGGCTATCACTCCATTTTCACATATTTTTGTTGGCCCTCAAAAATTTTGGTTGCATAACATACCTGAGTCTTATTCAGTGGTTGGATAAGTTGGTTTGGAACACCGCACGAGTAGCACTAGTTTTTGTGAGATCGAAGCTGGAAAACAGTTGTAGGAATTCTGGTTGCACTGCTTGTATGTACAGTTTGTTAATGCTTGTCTATTTCTTCACTAAAAAGTTAAGCCAGTATAACTATTTGTCTTTGATTTCACTTGGGGACTTTGGGAATGATTATTGAATGAAAGGAAGGAAGGACAAAGGCAAGGTACTCCTCTAATCGAACTTTTAACCCAGAAAACAGGCCTCGCCCATTTGGTAATTAAGTCCTCGGGGTGCCTCATCACCCATCTACCTAAGGTCATCTGATCTGGGATAGAAGACCCAACACCGCTACATGAATGGAGAGAAAAGTCTGAGGGATATAAAAGAGAAAGTTAATGCTTGTTTAGAAAGTTGAAGAAATTTATTAATTTCAAATGCAAAGTGCAAAGTCTTTCTTGATTATGAGTACGTGGTGATGAAAGGTAATATGGAATAAGATATTACTTCTCACCCCTTGTCGTCCATGGATTGTGGAAAGTTAATTGGAAAGTAGTCCCTGAGTGAAATTGGAGTCAGTGGTTTTACTATGTGTCTTAAGCCTTTGCAAAATACTTCTCAATTCACTGTTTATGAAAACCTGCAAGTGTGGATCATTTTTCTATGACTGCTTTTCATTATTAGATCTCCTTGTGCACAGTTCTAAACTGACGACTCCCTTCTGTAAGATTTCAGTATGTTTCTATTTGCTTGAGGGCAAGCAAAGATTAAGTGTGAGGAAGTTGATAAGTCAGGAATTTGTCTAAGTTTACTAGACTAATTCATGCTTAATTTTCTACATTATGACATTAACTTCCCTCCGTAATGCTTTATTTACTCTTTATTGTTATATTTGTCTCCAATGATCGATTTGATATTTTCAGGATAAAATGCTCAACAAAGTGCTTAAATGAAGATTTTAGAGGTTGGAGCAACATGGGAAGTCAAACCAGAGTCAAAGGCAGATTTTATTGACCACTGCGTGTTTTATTGAGGGTCCGGGTTTGGAGCTGGGTTTATAAACCCGGACCATCTCATCGCAGAACCTTCTGCCTATTTTCAGACGCGGTCCGGGTTTGTGTCCTACTTTGCAAACCCGGACCATCCCAAGCGAGAACCTTCTGCCTATTTTCAGACGCGGTCCGGGTTTGCGTACTTGTTTGCAAACCCGGACCAATACAAGCGGAGCGCCAGATTTGCTCGGAATAACGGAATTGGTTCTATCTTTAATACTGTTACTATATTTTAGCCATCGCTTATTTAATGAGATTAGATAGATTAAAGATAGATTTGTTGTTATAAAAGGGAGTCGCCAACGTAGAGAAGCTTACATAGACCACAATTAGTCACGTTAACACAGAGAGATTAGCATATTGGAGATTGATTCTGATGGAAGTTGGAGCAGAGCAGAGCAGAAAGATCATCACGGAGACTTCTCCAGAAGTCTCAACAGAGTTTCTTCTTGTTCTTTATTACTACTCATTACAGTTTTGCTTATTGTAAACATGTCAATGGCTGAGTAGTTTCCTTTAGATTTCGGTTTGCTATGTATCCCTAAATTGACTATTCCTGTTCCTTTGTGATTTAATGCAATTCGATTGAGTAAAGTTATTTTCCTTGCTTAATTTCTTTAATCGTTATAATTTGGCCAATTATAAAGATTAGTATTTTGTTAGCTTATATGTGACGACTGCGGCTTTCAATTGATTACAGGAAAATAACCGGTTAGTTTAGAGACGGTAATTCCTCTAAATTGCTAATTGACCAATAAACTAGATTGTTCTTAAGGCGGTTAGTAAACAGTGGGTTCGTAACGAGAGTTAGAATTTGGTCTTTGCTAACTAGTATTTGCTAAGCGGGAGACCGGAGGTAAATTATCTTTGTTCTAGGGTTTTACTCAGAATTATCTTGGAAATCACTTAGGGATAGGAATTACAGATTTAGGGTGCAGTAGTAAACAGGGATCTCCTTTCCAAATCAGTTTCATAACATTATTTTCTCTGCTTTTATGTTTACATTCTGTTTACAGTTTTTAATTGTCATCAAATCAAACCCCAATTTCCTATTTTAATTTGTTATTTTTAATTTCCGTTTAATAAAGATTTAAACTAGACACATCGCCTCCTCTGGTTCGATACTTAGGGATTACTCTCTATTAAAACTTGCTAGAATTGACCGGTACACTTGCTGTTAGGTTTTACCCCAACAGTAGGATCCTTATGGATGTGGCAAGTTGAGTTGGTTAGGAAGTGAGAAATCATGCATGTGGGCATGCTAGCTTTGTAACGAAGTTATGGCGAAATTTCGGTAGAAATTAAGTGGTTTGGATGACTTATTGAACTTAGAGAACCTAAGTGTGTTTGGGAGAAAGTAGAAGTGTAAATGAGTGTGTTAAAATCACCAAGAACTAGAGTATAAGAGTTGGAAGGTTTGGTGCAAATTGTGAAATAGGAATGTTTGAAATTCCTAGGGATGAACTAAAGTGTAGAGCTTTAGAAATAAGTGTGTGGATTGGGAGAATAGAGATGAATATAGTAGGAAGAATTTGGAATGGTCAAGTGGTTGGGAGAGAGGTGAAGACTGTCATGGTAATGCTTTGGAAATGCACTAATGTGCATGGTGTGCAGAGAATGAGAAAATGAGAATGCAAATTGTAGAATTGAGCAAGAATTGAGTGATAAGTTTGATCAATGATTTAAGGAAGTTTGAAGCATTTTTAAGGTGGTATAACATGTTTAGAAACATGTGGAAAGATTAGGGAATGATTAGAGGTGAATTAGGGGTTGAAAAGAGGTCAAAAACTATAAAATTTGACAGTTCCAGGGTTGGTCCGGGTTTGTAAATCGGTACACAAACCCGGTGTGTAACACCCCACTCATAATCACGTAATTGTCACTCACGTAGCATTAATTAATAACATCTCACAGTGGAAGTCTCACAATAATAAACTCACTCGGGTGTCACATGCCATTACTCGCCCATACGAGTAAAGAAGTAGAAATGAATAAATATGAACGACACTGGTAATACATACATAACCGCAGTGATAACGAGATACTAACCTATACAACAATCTAAACCAAATGTAACTAAATCGACAAGTGAGCGTCTAGGTACTCCCAAATGTATACAATGTCATCAACTCTTTAAGTTATTAATCATCCTAATACACTGTGACATCTCGTACGGTAAATAAAACTCTAACTACCCAGGTCCCGCACTTCGGCTTCTGCGATAATCAACACCTGCAGCAATGCCATAAAGGCTCAGCGATAAACGCTGAGTATGCCGAGCCTGGACCCTATTGGTCACTTAATTGTCAGGGTCACCATTATTAGGCTCGTTACATGCTTTACCGGTGTACAGGTATATAAAGCAGTAAGCACATGAATGGCGGTAAAGTAAACAATTAAGGCAATCACTACAATTCACACACAGCAGCACACAACACAATATATCACAACAATAATCAATAAACGAGTAGCCGTCAGTGACGGTCTGGTTATTTAGTTAATCACACGACCCCCGGGACCTCATCACATCACAACACAATGTCAATGGGTGTCAAATTAGGACAACCCGAATTAATCTCACTTGGACAGTAGTCCCACGTACACACAAGGTGCTCACTGCCCTGATGATCCGAAGACTCTGGGACTTATTCACTTTGCCTTTGTAAAGGCGTCCATTTAGGTGGCCAAGGGCCTGGTGCCAACGGTAGCACACTCCTCCTGACGATCTATCTAGGCTCGATCAGGATTAACTAGGGTAAACCCGATACGGGATAACCCAAGAGATCTCTATGCGTGACCAGTAGCCAGTGACTAACTGGATTAAGGAACATCATCACATTCATTCACACTCCACTGTTAACTTAGTTAGTCAGTTAATCAGTTACAGTTTTAAATATGGAGAACGTCACTTATTCGTTGGCTGCCCTGTGGGTCTTACGCATGCCTATAATTATTCTTGGTAGTATTCATGTTCGAGTCAAGCTCTAGAGACCAACGATGTTGTGTCTCGTTCCTAAGTAATTTACTTAGGTTAGTATACATATTTACCATCATAGTATTAGGTGCGTTGAATCAGTCAACAACAAACACATCACATCAGACGTATATGTGTTTTATATAAGTCGATCTATAGTCGACGTAGTATTAGTCCCGGAGGACGTTCGCGCATAATTAATGATGCGGGAATTTAAACAAATACCCATCACATAACATAAACATCATACATACCCACACATACATGCATCACACTCGTTATACAGCACACATATCCAAGCCCAAGGAAGTCCTCAGAACATCTCGGATCAGACTCCTTTACATACCGTTCACCAATGACCTAGGTTGCGCAGTAGACCAGTAGCTCGTCAAGCGCCTTCGTCGGTGATACGGTCTAAATATAAAATATAACATAAGTTAATCCACATGACTTATTTAAGCTCGGTAAATCTGAACAACACAAATAATCCCGACATTTCATCCTCGGATTTCAACAGTTATTTGTTAAGTTACCGTTATACGAGACTCGTTATTTGTAGTACGTATTAATTACCAATGTCCGGGTTTGTTTAAATGAGTCGGCTATAAAAACGTCTTAGTTGTAGCGTTTTTAAACATTAGGATTTATTCCTTATTTTTACGAGTATACGAATACATATTCCCGTTAATACTTAAGTATTAATTTAATCCCTCGGGTTCGGTATACGAGTTTACATTTATAATATATAGTTGCATGCGTGCATGCAACATTAATTTATGTCGTGGTTCATGCATATGCACTAGTGTTTTATGGCTTTAATATTTAGCCACTTAAGATTGTACCTTATATTTTACATTTCGTTATTCTTTTTAATAAACTATACTTTAACTTGTAATTTGTATGACTTATAGTATATAGTTATACTAATGTCATTACATTTGTCATTTATTTATTCACATAATTTTCATTAATTACAATGTAACCACACATTATTATACCATGTTATAAATATCATATTTTTATAACATTAAAACCTTATAACACATTATAACCTATGGTTTCTAAAACCTTTATTAATTGCCGAGAGACTTTTACGTTCAAAAGTTCAAATTTTATAAATTCTCTTATTCTTTCTCTATTGCAAATTCACCACTTATTTTATATCACATCATAACACCATATACTATATCATTTAAACTTTTGAATAGTTATATCATATAGTTTTTATAATTTTTGAAAGTTTCAAACAGACCTTTGGTCTATTTTAAATCTCATTCCCAGCACACTATTTTCTTATAATTACAATTTTGACACATATATTACACATACTATATATTATACCATGTTATTCCATTATTTCCTTATAACATATAGAATAAATATGGTAAATTACCGAACAGCCACATTGCTGTTTTTGGGTTTATTTTCCAGCACCCTATACATTCTATATTTGCACATTTACCCCACATATTATATAATGTTACATATAAGTTATATTATATAGTTTTAACATTTATAATTTGTATAACCTATAGTCTTATATTACATTATCTTCCAAACAGACTCACAACAGTTTTTAATTACTGTTTCCGCCCTACACGCTTCTCCATATTTACATATTAGCCACACTTTATATAATATACTTTGTAAATGTCATAAAACTATATATTATACACTTTTATTTATAAAATCATTTATATAACTCTAAAAATTCCCAAACTTTATATTTGTAACACCCCGTCTCTAAATACAATGATCGTTGCCCTGAGTCCATCTTGTACATTAACAACGCAGCGGAAAAGTTCTACTAAATTGGTGTTACCGTCGTTAGTCATCCACGTGACTAACTAGGCCTATTCTCTTAACAAGTCATGGTCTGACTAACCGGATAATTACTCGAGCATCTAAAACATTAAATTCATAAACCACACTTATACCGAGTATCTCTTATCCTAATACATCATACTAACGTCTCACCAATATACTAAACGAGTGTACATGCACAACTCGTGTAACAAATGTAAACGCAACCCGAAGTACTCTACCCGCTCCCACTCTCAGGTTGAGTCCTCGTCTGGCACCTACCTGCAAAGTTTAAATCACAGGCCCCAAGGGGCTCAGCACATGGCTAGTACAGAAAACGTGCAACCTACAAGCTAGCAGGGTTACACACGACTACTATGTCGTATACATGCAATTGTTTATTCATACAAATAATAATAAAAAGTACGATAACAAACAACACATTTATGTGTAACATTCACAGCTCAAATAAAGTGAACGTCGTAATGGACGCCCATTAATGATGTAAGTTAGATTTCTAACTCCTGAGGCCTGAGAATTGTTTAGTTCTTGTGTTTGACCATACCTTATAAGTGTCAACCGTTCTCTTAATAGAACTGGTTGGTCTCTAACTGAATTGTTTATTTTTGTCGGGTCAAAGTAACCCTAGCCAATGAGTTATTAGCTCCATTGGGTTAATAAATATTAATTCTTAAGTTATGAGGGGTGTAGGCTTGACCCTCCTGCGCCTCCTGAATTTGCCTCCCACCTCGAACTGTTCACTCGAGCTGGTCGGGTCAGTTTGTCGACCCTAGGCAACAAGTCGTAGACAAGCCTTATGCGGAAGACAGATCTGATACAGATGCCGACCTCCTAACCTAAACATGCATGATCGGAGTCAGTCCTGGATTCCTCTCCTCCCAAGTTTCAGTTAACTGAATTCTCATTGACAATTTGTTAGTTAAACCTCTCTCGGTATTAACCAACTAATAACAGGGAGTATTTATAACCTTATACAATTCATTACTAAACATAGTTAATGAACAAGCTCTGAATCAATTCGTGTTAGTGTGCAATGGACACACAATAACAATACAATAAATCAGTTTCATGTTTAATCTTGCTTGGTCGTATCACAATAACACATAGCACACAAACCGAGGTAGACCTCGTTAGCAAACAAGCTACAAGAATCCCATACCGTACACCGGAGATTGGCTAGCTCTTAACACCACATTCGTCTAATCCGCCGAACGCCTCTGACTTATCTAGATCTGTAACTAGAACTAGTATTAGTATCCTGTGTCTTAGAACTAACTTGGTTCTCTTTTCAACTTAAACCTCTTCCTAGGTTAACCCAGGTATAATAGTATACCGTTAAACGGGTTCGTTCATTTAGGAGCGTTTTCAAGCTCAATTCTAATTCATTAACATTCTAACGTCGTTAGCAGCTATTTAGTTGCACAATTAGCAACTTTAGACTTATACGGACCTTATATTAGGTTTTCGTATTTTTCACTATTCATCCGTATTTCACGATTCATATATACGTAGTTACTATTCACGTATATGTATTTACTATTCATGTATACGTATTTACTATCCATGTATACGTACTACTATTCATGTATACGTATTTACTATTCATGTGTACGAGTACTATTCATGTACATTAAAAATTTTCATATACGTCCGTATGATACTCCGTATCATACGTATTTATTTTTTTCCAATATAACTTGTATTTTCATTAAAATACTTTAAGTATTGATTTCTCCTATACTTATTAAATTACGGGTATACCCCTCGTATACCTTAATTTATATACGGGTCTCGTTTAACCCGTCTTAACTCTGTTTCTTTTACAACTTGTTTCTAAATTCTTTATTTAATTTCCTTAACCTTTAAACACATAAAAATGTGTTATTTACATTACTTACCCATAGTTTTCTCTTAATCTCTATTTACTCATAATAAGTTCTAAACTTGTTATTATTTTTATTTCTAATTTCTTCCAAAGTCTTACTTAATTAATTTCTTTTATACTTTTGGTCAATTACCAAAATATACCCAAGTTTGACCATTTTATGGTCAAACCCCCTAACTTTCCATAATTTACAATATTACCCCTAAAGTTAATTTAACTTAACTTTTTATTCCTTTATCCTTTTAATATCTAATCTTTTGCTACAAATTATTCTAGCTCCTCTAAACATTTTAAACTGTCATTGACCAAGTTTGACCATGTTTGAACGTTTGACCAGGGAAATTACCATTTTACCCTTGTGGTCTTTTCTTTTATCCTAACTCATTTATTAACCAATTTAACTCAATTAATTTCTAATTTTCGTAACTAATTTTCCTACAGATTTTTGAACATCAAAAATCATTTTAAACATCTCTAAACCACCATATTAATATCTAATGTTATAGTATATAATTAAATATACCAAAAACCTTATAAATTCCTTATAACACTTATAAACTCTTTATAAATTGTAAACTTAATTCTACAATTATTTTCTCATCATCTAAACTCTCAAAATTCCATATTGACCTCATATTTTTCGGTAATCACCATTAGGTACTAAAACTTCTTAAATTTTACATATTACTCCTAATTATACTAATTCCTTTAATTTAACTAAGTTAGATATTTTTTTCTAACTCAATTAATACCCTTAATTTTCGGCCACCATATAAACCATAGTTTATGAATTTTTCTTGTATATTATGATAGCTTATATTGAAGCTTATATCATAAGGAGTATAAATCTATTCTTAGATTTAATAAACATTAACTTTTAATAAGCTAAAACTGAATATTAATCACCAAAATTTCGGCAATAAATAATAAGATGAACAATATGTTAGATCATATATAGATCAACAATTAGAACCTTGAAATAGGTAGTTGTAGGATTTACCTTGTATATTAACCATTAGCTTAATATTTAAGCTTGATTTCCTTAGAAATTTTGACAGCAATTTGCTAGAGAAATTGGCTCCAAAATTATAAAAGATGAAGAATAAGATGGGTTAGTATCCCATGCCAATCGGCTATAACAAAACCAAAGAACAAGAAGTTTTCAAGAAGGCAATGTTTTACCTCGAGAATCAAAGGCACTTCTTTGTGGTTTTTCCTGAGAATCTGGGGGCTCATGAGCTATGGTTGTAAAGCTCTTGAAAAGAGGATTCCAACGAGCTATCAAGCTTGTGATTTGGAGTTAGGACGAGAAAGTTATGATTTCTACAAGGCAAGGTGTTCTTTAAGGCTCAAAACTAAGAACATTGGAGTTTTTGTTGTTTCTTCAAAGAGAGGATGAGCTACGACCTTGGGAGCTCTCATTGACAGGTAAGAGTCTGATTAATGATTCACTAAGGGGACAAGATGATTTGGCAATTAATGAAAGTCTTAGTAGTTGAATAGTAGAAATTAAAGCATTTTGGACTTGGTGACTCCCTCATGTCGGCACCTAGGTCTTTTGATCTGTTTTTTTGTTTTCCTTGTATTTATGTAACATTTATGATTAACTCGTTCATAAGGACTTATACCATGTGTTAGGTATGTTACATAGCCAAAAATGCCTTAAAACACCATTTTATGTGCTTCCGGGTTCACATTGATTATGCAATTTGTTTTGGCTAGTTTAAATGTGTCCTTAATATATTTACAACCTTTAGAAACTTTGTTCATGAAATAGCATGTTGCTAATTCTAATTTAAACCAAGTCGTTTAGTGGTTTCTCCTTGACTTTCGTCAGTTTAGTACCGGTTTTTGTGTGGACTTGTATACTTAATTTGTGTGTATACGTAATGGTTCCTATGACCATTTTATTGTTGTCCCCTTATTCCTTATTGGTATTTAGGCTCATTAGCCTTTTAGTTCCATGTATACATGCTTAAAGCACATTTTCCTTTAAAGCACATTTTGTGCTCTAAGGTGCGTTTTCGGTTTAAACGCTAATTCCGCTTAATGTGTATTACTAATCTTAGAGGTATTTCACATTTGAAATCTCTTGGGAACTTATTGGTAGTTCCCTAATTTATTTATACTCTTTAAAACACCTTTTGCTCTAATTGTTCCTAAAGCATGTTTTGGTGTAAATTGTTGTTTAACACTTCTTCTAATGTTTTAAAGGCACATTCTAGCCTTAGTATATCCTAATTAGATAGTTCATTAATATATTAAGGTTTGGGGTATTTCAATCTACCCCCCTTAAAAGAACTTTGTCCCCAAAGTTCCTATGTATCTATATCTCTTAGAACACACAGGTAACTTCACACTAAAAGAACATATAGATCACTTAATATCTGTATAGGCATTCTGACTCATAAGGTCTGCCATATATATATATTTACCACACTTGCCACACAACATATCTTTTGTATGTTTTAGTAATCAAAATACTCTTTGTATATTCTTTTGTATACTCCTCAGTAACCGGTCCGGAGACAAAGGTTTTCATGTCCTCGAGTTCATGAGCGAGTAATACAAAAATACATGTCAACTCCAATTCCACTTTATGCTACTGCATCTACTCTTAACGTGGTTAATTGTGACCACTTGTAGGGAGTTTCAGGAATCATCCGACCCTGATGTGATCAGCATCAGTGTTGAACTATCCTTTCACCCCAATTTGTGTTCAGTTTTCCTTGATCTGGCCAAGATCAAGTTCTACCTCCCACGTCAACTTCAAACAATCAAATAATTATTCATGTAGCATTTTATATTTTAGTCCTTCTAGTCATAATCATAAATCAATACATCTCCAAATTATGGAACTCAGTCCATCAGTCATTCTTAATTCACCTCTCAGCAATTACTTAGAGAATTTAATTCCTACAGGTTCTACATCGGTCTCATACCGATTCATACCTCATAACATTACCATATTTGGTCTCATATCAATACATATCATAGGGATTTTAATTCCCCTGGAGTTTCTACTCCTCTTTTCCTGAATTCTCGCACCGAAGTTAACGAGTAAGCCTCTAATACATCTGGTATTCGCATTAATTGTGCGTAATAACCACAACCACATAAGAATGAATACATGTGTTTATATAACATACGTATCAAACATCACAACTAATTGTATTGTGCTATGCACACTGTAGGTTACGTACTCAATACGTGAAATATAGGCTAAGCGATTGTACGCTCTACCCCCCTTAAAATGGATTACGCCCACGTAATCAACATTATATCATCCTTGAACATAGGTTCAAGATGTTTAGGTGTCATGGAGCATTCTGGCTCCATGTAGTCTATCTCACATTATGATTGGGTCAGAGGGTCTTCACCATGGTAATGGCTTAGTCTCTGTATCAAGGATTCTTATTGGTGTTCATACCAATCTTACAACTTGTTCCAGTGTAGTCTCTAAGGCTCCAAAGTATTTGGTAGATAAGTCGTATATTTTATTCGACTGGAAGATGTGTGACACATCCTTCCTTCTTCCTTTGTTAGGTATATCAAACCTTTAAGATACGGTCCACTAGCTTCTGCTGCGCGACTCTGATAATCTTGGGGCTTAGTTTGCCCTTCCTATCCTCTTCAATATGTTTACAGCTCCTTTGTATCCTTATAACTTAGGAATAAAGTTCTCTTAATGGACGTGGTATCTTTATCTATACACGGTCTCATGAGTTATAGCTTGTCTATCCAGTTCTCTGGAGATCTGATGTTCATGCTCTTATTACGCCTTCCAGCGTCTGAATTGTTTCCTACTAACTGACTCTCAGTCTGAGATTCCTATGCAATCTGGACTTACTGTTCAGTGCTTATTGCTCTTCACAGTTTCCTGAAAATCTTGAGACAATAAACTGTTCGTACTTACTAATTAGTGCTTCTCGCACTTCATAATTCTTAATTGTTTCCTCCTGGAATGAGTTCTTTGACTCTTTTAATCTCATTGGTTTAACTGAGTTCTTCATCCTCATTGTTCACGGTAACTTGTTGTTCTGGTGTGAGTTTGCATCTCTGATTGTCGTACAGAGTCGACTACTTCTCGTGTTCCTTACACTACTCGTTTACATATATGGGGTACCTTACTGATACATTGCTACTTACCCAACAAACTTATAAATAAGTCCATCAGGCCCACAAGCTCCTTTGGAGTGTGGTCGTCCCACATCTCGTTTAAGTATACTCGTAGTGTTCGTCACACGCTTATTATAGCTAATTTGTGAAGTATTATTGTCGATCTCCTCTTTCATCACTCCATGATAACGCACATGTCGTTCTTCTTGAACTTAATCAAGGAATATCCATCTACTGGGTTCATAACTACATTATACCTTCTGTATTTAGTACGGACTCGATCCTTTAGTAATTTGAGGTCTCTTTCCTTAGAGCCTCTTATCTATTTCTCATGTCGATCCACTAGGAATGCACTTCCAGCTCCTTACGGAATGGACAGTGTGCTTCCTGTGAAACCTTTCATCACATGGTCCAGGCTACTGGCGTTACTGCACAGTCTGTCTCCCATTTCATCACCTTACTTACATCGGTTTTAATTCATAAATCTGATTGCTTTCGTGTCAATATTTGATGGCTTATATGTAGTGGTTGCTTTGATGCGCACCGTAACTTAATCTTCCTGAAAGGTTTATTCTCATGGCCTCCACTATCGAAGTAGCTTTAGCTTTCTCATATTGCCTATTGATGGCACAATTCTTTCAATTTTACTTCAACGTCTTGTCTTATTCAATCCCTTCATGGTGTAAACAACTAGAAGTTCTCTAATTTCGGTGTTTGGCGGTTTCTGTATCGTGTGGTAAAATGGTTCTCTTAATATGAAGGTGTTCTGCTTCAATCTCAGGTTCGTAAGTAGGCTAATTTCTCTCACATTCTTTCATCCTTTATGATGTTATTTACCATGTAATTTAACCGGTTACTGAAGAAGTCATCCGTTGAATCACAAGCTCCTTCGAGTGTTGGTCACTTGACGTGCCATATTGCCCACTCACAATGTTTATCTCTGACGATTGCTGATTCTTAAATCCTGGGTGTTGGATATGAGGTCTGTCTCTGCAGCCTTCCATATTATTTATGTGTAACTGGAATGTTCTAAGGTAATTTCAAGGTCTACGGTTCCCATTCTCCAATAGAGAGTATTCAATCTCTAAGAAGTGAAAGCCCTTTTTGAGGGGTTTATTCCCACTCATGGCCTCACAACAAGGAGAGGTATCCCCACCCTAAAAGGAATGGTTCGTTCTCCCCCTGTCAATAGCACTATCTCAACATTCTCATTGGTGCCCTTTCTGGCAATTCTTCCTCAATTTAGTATAGGTTCATAACCACTCGTATGTACGAGTTGTAGTTCATTCATGGCCTAGATAAGCCTTTTATGCTTTCCTGTGCCTCGAGCTCTGATGTATTTAACATCCTTGGCTCGTAGGCCCTTAATGCTTGATTAGTCTCAAGTGATAGCCGGTGTTCGGTTCACTGTTGTATTCTTAATCATCTGTAGGTTATCCACGTAATTCTCTTGTTCTCTGAACTCTGTCAATGTTGGGTCACATCATTGGATGTACTATTGGGTTTCACAATAAGTTGTTGTATCTCGCTTCCTGCTGTGGAAGTTCGCTTAGGTAATCCGATGTTAATCAGTGTCTGTGACAATACTTTCGCTCTCATAGACTTGCGTCTTTTAGCAATTAAGGATTAGTTTTCATTAGGCCTCTGCCTTCAGGTGTCTAAGTCGGATATTTACCCTGGCTATCATGTGCTGCCATGTCAATACTTTGTTCAACTTTCGTTGACTACGCCACCCGTTAATGACTAATCATACTTGGGTGTTAATGAGTTAGGCAAGCAATACTAACCATCGTTTATGGGTCTTTTTCTGCTCAACTATACCAACTCTATGGTGTAGTCCTTTTGAGGTTCTCTCTTTTGTGATTGCACGTCTTTGATCCTAGGTAGGTCATTGCTTAAATTTGTTTTCTCTGATTCTGTTTCTGGGGTTTATCAACATCTTCAATGAAGAGTGCTGTTAATGGTATTTCTGGGAATTCATCCCTTTTTATTGAAAGTTGTCATGTCATCCGTCTTCATTGTATGTCGTAATACCTTCCTTGTAGGTTATTACTTACATCTGGTCTTCTCACATTGTTGAGTAATCTCTTCGGTTCTTCCATTCAAGGTTAGGCTTGGTTTTGGGTTGATGTTCTTACCTGTAGTGTCGGTTGTCTGTTGCTGATGCTCACGTCGTTTATCCTGACCAAGTCCAGCTCCCTGCTGACTGGTGTATTGATTTAGTTGTCATGGTCAGGCCGTCAGGCCCTCCCATATTTCGCTCTTCAGTCTTAAGGATTTGTAATCCGGTGTTAATATGTTATATCCGTGGTTTTTACCATTTGGTCTTCACGGCTTCCGTAAGCTTCATTGCGGCAGCACTTGCCAAGGCAAGTGCGCCATGCAAGATGGGCTATCGGTACTGTGTACGTCGGCAATGGTACATTCTCCTAAACTCCATGTAGGTGGTAGTCCATGGGACTCCTTCTTTGCCCTTTTTGGCTTTGGTTAATTGATTATCTGGGCAGCTTCCTGACTGCTTTTGATTGTATAATTACTTATCAGGGTATTCCTCTTTCTGAGGGAACCCTTTTTTTTGCTTTCACTTGGTTCTCACTCTCATTTCCACACCTTCGTCGAGGTTATCGAGTATTGACTCTTTAGGCACTACGTCGTCGTAGTCCTATCTTGGAGTATGACTTGCATATGCATTCGTAGTCGTCTGGCTATTGCAGTTAGGTCTTTGCAACCCCTTTTTTTGTAGGTTCGGAGTTACCCGCTCATAATTGACTTTTAGGTAGTCCCTATGCTCTTGCGCGGTATTATCCCACTGTTATTGCTCCCTTGGACTGTTGTCCGGTGTTTCTGTCACTTCTCTTGTCCTCTTATTGCACTCGTAGTGCTTTCTTCTTACTGGTATGGCGGGGTTATATCGACTGCGTAGCATGTCGACCCAAGTTGCCGGTAATTATTATTCTCTCATTGGTAGGATTCCGTTGGTAGCGCCTGTTCCAACGTTGCGCTCCAATTGGGACCTTCAAGTCTTGAAAGACTATTGCATAACGAGGTGTTTCTCGTATTGAATGCTAAGTAATTGCCAGATCGGGTTTTCCCGAGTAAGAGAAAGCTTGTCATCTCTCTGGCGTTCATTTCTGGTATCTTAGAACCAGGGGCGCGGAGGGCGGGTCAGGTATTATAGATATCCGATACACATCGGGGAATCCTAACTAACGCACCTCTCGCACTAATACTCAACCCTTATCCCAAAGTCTAAAGTTCCTAACTCGGTAATTCCTAAGCTCGGTAATTTCCAGTCATCAGAGCGTAACTACGCTCTGATACCACTTTTTGTAACACCCCATCTCCAAATACAATGATCGTCGCCCTAAGTCCATCTCGTACATTAACAACGCAGCGGAAAAGTTCTACTAAATTGGTGTTACCGCCGTTAGTCACCCACGTGACTAACTAGGCCTATTCTCTTACAAGTCACGGTCTGACTAACAGGATAATTTCTCGAGCATCTATACATTACAATTCATAAACCACAACTTATACCGAGTATCTCATATCCTAATACATCATACTAACATCTCATCAATATACTAAACGAGTGTACATGCACAACTCGTGTAACAAATGTAAAAGCAACCCGAAGTACTCTACCCGCCCACTCTCAGGTTGAGTCCTCGTCTGGCACCTACCTGCAAAGTTTAAATCACAGGCCCCAAGGGGCTCAGCACATGGCTGGTACAGAAAACGTGCAGCCCACAAGCTAGCAGGGTTACACACGACTACTTTGTCGTATACATGCAATTGTTTATTCATACAAATAATAATAAGAAGTACGATAACAAACAACACATTTATGTGAAACATTCACAGCTCAAATAAATCGAACGTCGTAATGGACGCCCATTAATGATGTAAGTTAGATTCTAACTCCTGAGGCCTGAGAATTGTTTAGTTCTCGTGTTTGACCATACCTTATAAGTGTCAACCGTTCTCTTAATAGAACTGGTTGTTCTCTAACTGAATTGTTTATTTTTGTCGGGTCAAGTAACCCTAGCCAATGAGTTATTAGCTCCATTGGGTTAATAAACATTAATTCTTAAGTTATGAGGGGTGTAGGCTTGACCCTCCTGCGCCTCCTGAATTTGCCTCCCACCTCGAACTGTTCACTCGAGCTGGTCGGGTCAGTTTGTCGACCCTAGGGACAAGTCGTAGACGAGCCATATGCGGAAGACAGATCTGATACAGATGCCGACCTCCTAACCTAAACATGCATGACCGGAGTCAGTCCCGGATTCCTCCTCCCAAGTTCCAGTTAGCTGAAGTCTCATTGACAATTGTTAGTTAAACCTCTCTCGGTATTAACCAACTATAACAGGGAGTATTTATAACCTTATACAATTTTAAACATAGTTAATGAACAAGCTCTGAATCAAGTCGTGTTAGTGTGCAATGGACACACAATAACAATACATAAATCGGTTTCATGCTTAATCTGTTTGGTCGTATCACAATAACACATAGCACACAAACCGAGGTAGACCTCGTTAGCAAACAAGCTACAAGAATCCCATACCGTACACCGGAGATTGGCTAGCTCTTAACCCACTTCGCCTAATCCGCCGAACGCCTCTGACTATCTAGATCTGTAACCAGAACTAGTATTAGTATCCTGTGTCTTAGAACTAATTTGGTTCTCTTTTCAACTTAAACCTCTTCCTAGGTTAACCCGGGTATAATAGTATACCGTTAAACGGGTTCGTTCATTTAGGAGCGTTTTCAAGCTCAATTCTAATTCATTAACATACTAACGTCGTTAGCAGTTATTTAGTTGCACAGTTAGCAACTTTAGAATTATACGGACCTTGTATTAGGTTTTCGTATTTTTCACTATTCATCCGTATTTCACTATTCATATATATGTATTACTATTCATTATACGTATTTACTATTCGTATACGTATTTACTATCATGTATACGTATTTACTATTCGTATATGTATTTACTATTCATGTATACGAGTACTATTCATGATACACCAAAAAATTTTATACGTCCGTATGATACTTCGTATCATACGTATTTATTTTATTTTCCAATGTAACTTGTATTTTCATTAAAAATACTTTAAGTATTGATTTCTCCTATACTTATTAAATTACGGGTATACCCCTCGTATACCTTAATTTATATACAGGTCTCGTTTAACCCCGTCTTTACTCTGTTTCTTTTACAACTGTTTCTAAATTCTTTATTTAATTTCCTTAACCTGCTAAACACATAAAAATGTGTTATTTACAATACTTACCCATAGTTTTCTCTTAATCTCTATTTATCTCATAACAAGTTCTAAACTTGTTATTCTTATTTTTTTTTCTAATTTCTTCCAAAGTCTTACTTAATTAATTTATTTTATACTTTTGGTCAATTACCAAAATATACACAAGTTTGACCAGTCTTTTATGGTCAAACCCCCTAACCTTCCATAATTTACAATATTACCCCTAAAGTTAATTTAACTTAACTTTTTATTCCTTTACCCTTTTAATGTCTAATCTTTTGCTACAAATCTTATTCTAGCTCCTGTAAACATTTTATAAACTGTCATTGACCAAGTTTGACCACGTTTGACCAGGGAAATTACCATTTTACCGTTGTGGTCTTTTCTTTTATCCTAACTCATTTATTAACCAGTTTAACTCTAATTAATTTCTAATTTTCGTAACTAATTTTCCTACTGATTTTTGAACATCAAAAATCATTTTAAACATCTCTAAACCACCAGATTTAATTATCTAATGTTATAGTATATATATACCATCCTTTATTATCCTTAAATATACCAAAAACCTTATAAATTCCTTATAACACTTATAAACTCTTTACAAATTGTAAACTTAATTCTACAATTAATTTCTCATCATCTAAACTCTCAAAAATTCCATATTGACCTCATATATTTTCGGTAATCACCATTAGGTACTAAAACTTCTTAAATTTTACATATTACCCTTAATTATACTAATTCCTTTAATTTAACTAAGTTAGATATTTTTTTCTAACTCAATTAATACCCTTAATTTTCAGCCATAATATAAACCATAGTTTATGAATTTTTATTGTATATTATGATAGCTTATATTGAAGCTTATATCATAAGGAGTATAAATCTATTCTCAGATTTAATAAACATTAACTTTTAATAAGCTAAAAACTGAATATTAATCACCAAATTTTGGTAATAAATAATAAGATTGAAATACCCCGTAATTAAAAATAGTGATTAATTAGGCTAATAAGTAATTTAGAGGCTTAATTAAGTATAAATAATCATAAGGAAACAAATCCCGAAGAAAACGGATCTTTAAAATGGTTTAAAAACATTACCGAACCTTAAAGCACGTTTTTCGAGGTAACCGGGAAAACGTGTCTTTAAGGGGTCAAAGACTCGTAACAGTTTGGTCAACTAAATAATCATTAATAAATATTAGTGAAGCTTTAGGACCAATAAAAAATCAAGAAAATGAGAAATTAGTAAAAACTGTCAAAAACGGGAAGTTATGGGGTAGAAGTATGATTAGCACAAACTTATGTGTCCAATATGTAAATAAAATTTTAAAACTCCCTAGCTGCTTTGTGCTGTCCGATTTTACATATATACACACACACTCTACTCTCTATTAACTAAAGACAAAAACAATTAAAAACCAAAAAGTAAACACTCACCTCACTTTACCACTCTCTATCCTATCCCATTCTCTTCTCTCACGTGGGCACACTCCTCCTCATCTCTCTTTTCTTCTTCTTCAACCTCATGCGATTTCCATGGTGAATAGAGAACACCCACAAACTCCATCTTCTCTCCTTTGTAACTCTCTCCAACTCCTCCAAAAATTATAAAAATACCACCATTGTAATCCTCTCACCAAGAGCTATATTTTCATCTTTCCAAAACTCGAAAACACCCACTTTCGATTTATGGGTATATCCCATTTGGAGTTTCAACACCACCATTAGAAGGCCCTCCTTCTCCTTGTTCTTCTAAGGTAAAAATATTTCGAAAACTCCATCTTTTTCTAGCCCTTATGGGCAAAACGAGATTCATGAACTAAACCCTTGTTCTTCTCTTGTTCTAGCCGATTTTGGCTTGTTGGTGGAGTTGGAAATATTGTTCTTGAGCCACTCCAAGCTCCATTTGAACCCTTGCAAGGTAATATAAATTCTAAACCCTAGAATGTGCATTAGAACTTGATTAATGGTTAGGGTTAGTTTAAATATTGAATGGTGTATATGAATGGTTGTAGTGTTAGAGGATTGAGATTAAAACCGGTAGAAGAGAAGGAGGAGGAAGAAACAAGAGAGAAAGAAAATCTAGAAGGAAAACAAGGTAAGAATACTCTTGTGTAGCTTGGTATATATATGTATATGTAACAGTCTTTTAGTAATGAAAATTGGTATTGTAAAATGATAATGCATTAGTAGTATAATGGTAAGAGAATACTTGTATTTTGAAGCTTTAAAAGACATGTAAAACTGTTACAAAACAGATTGGGGATTAGTGTTTGTGTGCAGGAAATTTTGTAGTGTTTTTAGTGTTGTTTAGTGTTGGTATTGTATATGGGAGCTGGTGTATTTGATTGTTGAAAACAGGTGAGACAATATAGATGTGAGTAAAACAATGTGGTGAGAGTATAAAATTATAGGGGAGACTATGGCAAAATTTGCCTAGGATTAGAACACTTAGAGAATAAAACTAGGAGAATAATGTGAGTGTGTAACAGATTTTGATTAAGGAAGATAGAGGATAAGTTGAGGGAGATAGATGATGTTCGAGGTGTATTAGGAGTGTTAGGAATGACATTATGTAACACCCCATCCAACAACAAAACCATAACAACATTCTGCAGCGGAAACCCAACTCATCACATTACTTATTCCAATGGTGTTACAAACGCCGTTAACACCTACGTGGCTAACAAGGCTACAATATGTACATTTGTATCGGTCTGATGGACTAGATTCCCGAGCAACTACACAATACAATACTCAATCCATCTTCAACATCTATTATATACATACACTCCCCTGTGCCGAGTATTTAAACTGTTGCCGACAACAACTTCGGTCTTACTACACCTACTGCATACATACACTTAAAAGTTTACCCATGTACAATGACTACCGTCCTACTCTCGAACGGCTTCCAGCACTTCGTACCTGAAATAGGAAAAAGAAGAGAAAGGGGTGGCCCAAGGGGCTCAGCACCTTGCTGGTATGGTAATCCCGCAGCCCGCATGCTACGGCACGCACGACTAATTGTCGTCTTAGCATGCAGTTGATTATATTTAAATCATGCACACTAACCATAAACATACCACACATAATAATAATTCGCCTCAATGGGCTCAACCTATAACCAAAAACATCCACACTTAACCACCATCAAATGATTCCTTAAACCCTAGATTGGCTCTCCTAAACGGAGCTACTTCCTTAACGAACGGCATATATCCATTAATCGGGTTATCCTTAAATGCCTCTTGTCACAAATGGGATTCATTTCCATGATCCACATTCCATATCCTACAACATAACTCATCCTACACATAACAAACATAACAACCCTTCTTGTCTCGACGGACATGACCACATTGCATTCATTTAAAACGTCCAATATATATATATAAACCAAAGCATAGCAAGGTATTTTGCGTATCAAAACAACAATACATATCATCATAAACTCGGTTCTCACAAGGAACCTTCCATCATAGTTAGTCCATACCATGAGCACAGAGATTGTTGCCAAACTCATACCAAGCTCGTTAATTACCTCATCACCATCCTGTTATTTGAACGGTTGACTTAAACCCAAGGTGTGTCGGATATAGTGATCCCAAGCACACCAAACAACACAGTATGCCCCTATGGCCCGACGTGAGTCAGTAAACTAGCTTTGGATAAGCTAAGGGAAGGTTGAAACCAAATTGGAATACCACCTAAACATACACTAGGGAG